>JASDQU010298577.1:3181-13973 GCA_032191745.1 Picea mariana
ATGGTAATATGATAGGAATGTGATTCATGATGGGAGAATGAACACATACACCCTAGAGAAGAATGGGAGGACTCACATGTTTCTTCCAATCAAGGATAAGGAGGGGAAACCAGAAGTAAGCAACATTGTACTTCTCATGAGTGGAAAGGAACTTCTTACAAAGGTTAAGAAGAAGGAAGAACCGCAGTTCATTGTGGTCGGGAAACCGAAGATTGTTTTGACCAGCACAAGAGTGGATGATTTACCAGAAGAGGTTCAAGAACTGTTGGAAGAGTTCGTTGACATAGTAGTGGACGAACTACCTTGTTCGTTGCCACCGATCAGAAGTGTGAGTCATCACATTGATCTCATACCAGGAGCCAGTTTTCCAAACAAAGCCACGTACAAATTGACGCCGCAAGAGAATGAAGAGTTAAGAGGCAAGTCCAGGATTTATTGGACAAAGGTTTGGTTAGAGAAAGCTTGAGTCTGTGTGTTGTTCCAAGAGTACTCAGTCCGAAGAAAGACGGAGGCTAGAGGATGTATACTGACTCGAGGGAAATCAATAAGATAACCATTAGGTATAGATTTCCATTGCCAAGGATGGATGATCTGATGGATTGCTTGAGTGGAGCAAAGTATTTTTCAAAGATTGATTTGAAAAGTGGTTATCACCAAATCCGCATGAGAGAAGGTGACGAATGGAAGACAGCATTCAAAACCAATGAAAGGTTGTATGAATGGCTTGTTATGTCATTTGTCTTAACAAATGCATCAAGTACCTTCATGAGGTTGATGAATGAAGTCCTGAGGGAGTTCATCGAAAAATTTGTCATTGTGTATTTAGATGACATACTGGTTTTCAGTAAAATAGTGGCAGAGCATCTGAAGCATTTGGCTATAGTGATGCAGAGATTGCAGCAGGAGAAGTTGTTGATAAACATGAAGAACTCCTCATTCATGAAGATGGAGCTCATTTACTTGGGGTTTGTTATTTTTGCAAATGAGTTGAGGATGGATCCAGATAAGGTGGAGGTAATCAAGAATTGGTCGTCACTGAAGAATATCTTTGAGATGAGAAGTTTTCACGAATTGGCTAGTTTTTACCGAAAGTTCATCAAGAATTTCAGTGGAATTAGTGCATCGATGATGGAAACAATGAAGAAGAGACACAAGTCTTTTCACTGGATAGAAGAGGCAGAGAAAAGTTTTAATCTATTGAAGAGGAAGATTACGGAAAAACCAGTTTTGGTGTTGCCGGATTTCCAAAAGACATTTCAAGTGAAATGCAATTTGAGTGGGTTTGCAATAGCGGCAGTCTTGAGTCAAGAAGATAGGCCGATAGCATACTTCAGCGAGAAGCTGAATGAAGCGAAAGTGAAATACTCCACTTATGATAAGGAGTTTTATGCTATTATTTAGGCATTGAAGAAATGGAGACATTACTTGATCCCGAAAGAGTTTGTCTTATACAGTGACAATCATGCATTGCAATTTGTGACTCAACAGGAGAAGTTGAATCAAAGACATGTCAAATGGGTTGAGTGCATGCAGAATTTCACTTTTGTGATTAAACATATTTCTGGTACTGCTAACAAAGTTGTTGATTCTTTGAGCAGGAAATGTTTACTATTGCAGGAGTTCAAAGTCAAAACATTGGGTTTTGATGATCTCAGGGGCATGTACGCAGATGATCATGATTTCAAGTGTATGAAGCAGCTGAGAATCCAATTCTCAGGGATAGAAGCCAGTGGGTAGAGTACATGATCTAGGAAGGATTACTGTTTAAAGGTAATCAGCTGTGTATTCTGAAATGCTCCATGACGGAGAATCTGCTGAAGGAGAAACACAGTGGGGGATTGGCAGGGCACTTTGGTCATGATAAGACGTTCGCAAAGTTGAATGAGTCATATTTTTGGAGGAATGCGAGTAGACGTCAAGAAATTCGTGGAAAGATGCAGAATTTGCCAGCATTCGAAGGGAAGGAAGCAGAATGCAGGGTTTTATCAACCATTACCCATACCTGAGAGGCCGTGGGATGCAATCAACATGGATTTCATATTGGGGTTTCCAAGAACACAAAGAGGTTTTAACTCAATATTTGTGGTGGTGGATAGATTTTCCAAGATGGTACACTTCATTCCATGTCAGAAGACCAGTGACGCAACTCACATTGTGAATCTGTTTTTCAAAGAAGTCATTCGACTTCATGGCTTACCAAGAAGCATAGTTTCAGATTGAGACACAAAGTTCATAGGACACTTTTGGAGGACCTTATGGAAGAAGCTAGGAGATAACTTGTCATTTAGTTCGGCTTATCATCCTCGGATGGATGGATAGATAGAAGTGGTAAACAGAAGTCTGGGAGACTTGTTGAGAAGCCTGGTGATAGAACACCACAGCCAGTGGGACAACATATTATCACAAGCAAAATTTGCTTATAATGACTCGGTTAACAGAATCACAGGGAAAAGTCCATTTCAGATTGTTTATGGCATGCAGCTGAGGGGAATTTCTAAATTGAGCGAATAAAAATAGACTGTGACTAGGAGCGCTAGTGTAGAAGAATTCGCAGAGGTGATGAAGGGACTTCACAGCCAGGTGAAGCAGCGATTGCAGAGTTCAAGCCAGGAATATAAGCGCAGAGCTGATGAACACAAGAGACAACTTCAATTTGTGGTTGGTGATTTGATTCTGGCACATTTAAGGAAGGAAAGGTTCCCGAGAGGAACATATANAATCAAACCATGTAGGGTCTTGAAGAAATTTGGGGTGAATGCTTACGAGATTGAATTACCCGATGGGATCGGAATTTCTCCAATATTCAATATCTCATATTTGTACCCATATAAAGCTGAGGAAACATGGATAGGAAATGAGCAACCAGTGATCAAGTGGACAAAGCAGATGCCAGTTGTAGAAAAGCTGCAGATGGAGTGCATACTGGACAAAAGGGTGAGCAAGAAGACCCGACGAAAACAATACTTTGAATATTTGGTCAAGTAGAAGGGCCATCCAGTTGAAGATGCCAGCTCGGAGAATGAAGCGGAGATCAAGAGGCATGAAAAAACCGTGCACGAGCTCATGGATAGGAGCCCATGAAAATTTTCAATCTAGGGAGTATGATGCAGGAGCATCTCAAGCGAGCCAGCGCGGAGATAACGGACAGCTGGAAAAGCTCCCAGCACAAATTTTGAAATATCTTGAACCATTAATGAAACATCAAGTGGAGGCGCACTTGTATAATGTAAACGGACCTTGAGTGATTTTCTCTCGTACTTAGTAGGTAGAAGGCATTTATAGTAGTTAATGCAAGTAGATAGAATTGAATGTTATATTAGACAGTTTTAGAGCGCAAGAGGGAAATGGTATATAGACACCCTCCTTGTGTATTGTAACATTATGATGACAGCATGAAGATTATAGAGGAGAGCATAGGAGAGAAGCAGAGAGTTGTGCAGCAGACTCCATGTACAGAAGTTCTGAATTAATACAAGAAAGTTGTGATTCAGACTCATGGTGTTTATATATTCTCTGTGTATGCATCTTTGAATGTTATGCTCATGAATTTTTTACTCTTTCTATCATGCAATTGCTTTTATTCTATGTATGAATGATTTCTTGTTGAATGTTTGAAATCTGAGAGGAAAGAGGAGGGGAATGAGTTTCAATTGTTTCTCTATCTGAGCAAGAGCTCCTGCAAGGAGTGCAGTTGAATTGTCCGCAAGGAGTGCGTCGACAAGGTGTTCAGGGGTTTGTCTTTGAAATCTCAGGAGAGATAGATTTTGTTCTCATTTCCATATAAGTGCAGTGGGCACAGGAGCCATACAAGGAGTGTGCAGGCTGAGTAAAGTCTCAGGGCTGTGGACCTGAGTGAAGTATTGAGGGACTACTGTTGGAGGCGTTCACATAGTCAAAGGATTTCAACACTTGGAAGTGCTTGAAAGTCTGTCGCAAGGAGTGCGTGCAAGAGTTTTCTGAAAGACTCGGAGTTGGGAAAGTTCAGAAGGATTTGAACCTGCAAAGGAGTCGAAGGAAGGCATAGCGACATCAGACCACAAGAGGACAAGTTCTCAGAGAAAGAACAGATGGTCGCTATTCTTTGAAGAGAATTCATGAAGTCCCGTGAGCCGTTAGATCTCATGGAGGAGTATGGGAGATACGACGAGTATTCCCGAAAGGTTCTAAGCTCAGGAGGAGTAGGACCATAGATTCAAGCCATAAGGGACGTTGGATTTACACGTGGGTTTCTATATTGGGGTTTCATAGGTTGAAGTCTCGTAACTTTGCAACGGGAATCGCGAAATCACGAAATGAAAAATCTCGAAGGGACAAAAAAAAAAGGTCGCGTGGGCCACAAGAATCAGGAGGTGGAAAAGTGGCACACTATTGACATGGAGTCAACCTCCGTCGATCATTTCGGAGTTTTCGAGGAGTGAAATTCTGAATTCTTTGCATTAGGATTCGCGATATCGCGAAGTTCGAAGTCCTGACAGAGTAAAGGGGCGTTGAAAATTCAACCTTGTGAGCGTGTTGGAATTTCGGAACATCGGGTTTCGGGAATCGCGGGAACAAGTTGTTGGACACCATGACCGCCAAAATCACGATAGGGAAAGGTCCGAAGGAGAAGGAGAAAGGGTCAACGTTGACTGTTTTTGGAGATCTGAGAGACGAGCCCGTGACCAACGGATTCACGAAAGTGCAAAGTTCGATTTCCGGAAGCAAAAGGGGAAATTTCTGAAGTTTATTGTGGGTGTAGGTTTCCTGAAAGGGAAATAGAAGAGCCATT
Organism: Picea mariana; assembly: GCA_032191745.1. Lineage (NCBI taxonomy): Eukaryota > Viridiplantae > Streptophyta > Pinopsida > Pinales > Pinaceae > Picea > Picea mariana. The sequence continues at coordinate 7,950 of JASDQU010298577.1, forward strand.
CCGAAGCTCTTCGAGCCAGTGGATAAGGAAATATCCTGTGTTGGCGTGGACCTTCCGACCTGCGGGTTGTAAAGGGAGTGTGCGTCATCATTTGTTTTTATATTAAACCTCTTGCATGCAACGAATTATGATGTAAGGAATGTTTGTTTAGTCAATGGATTACTTGCGCTATGAAGAAATTCGATGATGTATGACTAGTTAAGTAGTTAGACTTCCAACACACATTACAAGGATAATGTAATGAATGGTTGGTAGACATTAGACATCTAGCATGAAATAAATTACACTTTAATGCATTTTGATTAACATTTATTTCTTGCGCCATTAAATTTCCTAATTTTGATGGATTAATAATTGGATTTATATTGCGCCATCAAATATTGATGATGCATGATTGAATTAGAAGTCGTTTACTATTGTGCCTTCAATATGGTTGAAATATGATTGAATGATTAACCATATTCTCCCGCGCCTTGAGAAATATAGTCGATATCTCATGTGTCTTAATTTGTGATGAGTAAACAAGGGATTAATTAACTAAATGCTTGTGCACAATATAACTGATAACTGTCACATGAGTAGGAGAACTCCCAGTTGCCGATTCCCCCAGTATATATATATATATATATATATATATATAACTGATAATCGATTTGTGCCTTGGATTTAATGTGGTCTATGTTGTTTCATGCGAATGATTACTCGCGCGTTGTGCTTAATCGTGGTTTAGGATTGATGGATTGATGTAAATGTAAATGATTATCGTTGTTGTTGTTGATTTAGCATAGATAGTTGGACTTGATTGCGTTAGTGGGATGTAGACACCTCTGTTAGATTTTTTAGCTCAGGAGCTACTCCACATGTTTTGTCTTGTATGCCAATGTTACCTTAATATTTGCACTACCAAGCACTTGACTTTGTGATAGTTTTTATAAAATTGTTTTAAGTGGTTCTTTTAGTAAAGTGACTTTTTTTTAATAAAGTGTACCTTCTATTTCAAAGTGACTTTATTTTTATAAAGCACTTATGTAATAAAGTGAAATTCACTTTAATTTTAAATGAGATATTTTGGAGGGAATGGATCATGACCCTTGATCTTGAAAAAGACAAGATCTAATCTTGGCCTTTGAATCTAGGGTTGGGAAGGTGAAAAGACACTTTTGGGGGGGAAATGTCAATTTCATATTATAAAAGAATGCATTGGGTAGTATGCAAGACATGTTGTGAAGACATCGATGAAAAGACACTTTTGGGGGGAAAATGTCATTTTCAGATTATAAAAGAATGCATTGGGTAGTATGCAAGACATGTTGTGAAGACATCAAGAGGATGTTGAGAGCACATAGGGAGGAGATTTAGAGAGATTTTCTAAGCATTCTTGAGAGAGGAAAGTGAGCAACAAAGAGGGCACATTTTTCGAGGAAAGAGGGCACAATTTTCGAGAAAAAATTTCTATGAATTTTTGGCCAAAATATTTTTCTGGTGTGGGAGGCCGTACTGTATGGATCCGTACAGTTCGTATAGTCTGTACAGTCGTATGGATTTGGGCACAAAAATCAAGGTGATTTTTGGCACAGTTTTCGAGGTGGTTTCCAGTTTTTTTATGGTTGTTTCTGGGCTATACAGAATAGTCTATACAGGTGACTGTGGGCATGGAAAACAAGGTTCGAAAGAGGCCGTACAGCGGTACGTTTTTGTCATGAAAAACAAGGCAAATTTCTATGGGACAGATTTGGTGTTGTGAGGTATTTTCCTTGGCTGGAAATGTTGTTTTGTTGTTGATATGTACTTTCCTAAAGCATAATAATCTCTCTCTCTCTCTCTCTCTCTCTCTCTCTCTCTCTCTCTCTCTCATTGGGTTTCCCCACATTGGGGTTTTCCCTAACACTTGCCTAAATTTCTGTGTTTTATTGGGTTGTTGTCCACTGTGTTTTTCCGCTACATATTTTTCTTAGCAATGTGTATTTTTACTTATGGAAATTTCTGAATGTGGGTTTTATGCATTTATGAAGTTTATGAAGACAATTATCTCTAGGTTGCTAAGTGTTTGACAAAATTTCAGTTTGCTGATTTTAGTCATTAAAAATATGCAACCTCCTTTTCCCTCAAAACAGTTGCCAACTCTAAGACCTTAAATGGTTAAAATCAATTGGAACATGGGATTGAGAATTGCTTATGTGTCCTAAAGGTCCTAACCTTTTAGGGTAGGTTGGGTGGGTAGTCATTTATATTCTTTATCTGATTGAATGTTTGTAATTTGTTTCAAGCTTCATGATGTGCTAATCTGCTATGTTATTTATGTTTATGTGTAGCTGTCCTTCGTTGATGCATTGATTGTGTTGTTATTTATTTCAATGATGAGTAGTGGGTGATGTTATTACTTTGTGTTGTTATTCATTTATGATGATGGTTGATTATATGTCGTTACTAAATTATGGATGCTTCAATTGCGACGTGATTGATTACGACGATGTGTTGCATGTAATTCATTCATTTTTTATGATGTTGTCGAGTTTTGTTGGTAATATTGTATTTTGACGTTACTTTCCTAATGCTTTTTTTTAAAAAAATCACATGTTGTACGCCATTTTTTTTTCCTAATGGTTGGGTCGTTACAAAAAATTCGAAAGATTGTAACCTTTGAGAGATTACTATGTGAAATATATTTCATTTACTATTATGATGAATATTATTGAAGGCTTGTTATTGGTATGTGTATACCATTGTGATCCAAGGAAGCATACCATAGTTAAATAATTTTCTTTTGTATCATTCTAGACAACCCTGAAATGGAATAAGGGGGTCTATGGAACCTTTTTTGTTGTGTCTATGTTTGTATATTAATGTATGATAGTGTATTTTTCATACATGTTGTCTACATTTTAAGTGAAGATTATTCATTCAATATCATTCCACAATCTTATGCAATCAAAGGAAAACAAATCTCACATACTAATTAAAAGAAATAAAGGAACTTAAATAATCATCACCAATCATTGCAATGGGAAAATCAAACCAATAATCAAATTTATGGACACAACGCATCATGAAATATTCAAGTGTGAAGATAAAAAAATATTGTTGACTGTAACATGAAAATAGTTTTTTTTGTAAGTTTACTTGTATTTTTTAAATCAAATTGAAGTGCACTTGTTGGGTTCATTCTCAATTGAACCTTACACCCTCAATTTCTAAGTCTACAAAGAATTGGTTGGTTCATTGAATTATATACAAGGTTGGGTAGAAAGAATCCCTCTTTTTTGTTCTTTCAATCACATATTTACCTACCTACACAAGGAGGCCACATTCAATGTTTTAAATGGATCTAATTCAAAAATTACTAGAATTGTTGAAAAATCTAATACTCACCACTAAATTCAACAAATCATACTCAACAAAGTAACTCTTCAATATGTTCTAAATAATTTGTATGTTTCAAAGTCCAAAGTTTAACTTCTTCAGAATCAATCATAGCTTCTTCATGATGAAATCCAACTAAAGTACCTCCAACACTTTGAATTATTCATTTTTCAGAGAAACACATTTTTTGAATTTAATAATGATTTCAATTAATAATCAACGCTTGAAAAACTTTAGATGCAGTTTCAAATAAAGATGAAGTTATTCATTAACATGTTAAACATACTCTTTCCAATCCCATTATCAAACCATGGGAATAAATTAGAAACAAAAAACACAGAATATGACTTGGATACGATAAGGAAGTAAACTTTGATATTCCAAATTATTCCATACCAATCCACTTAAATAGTGAAGGATTCCTTTAAGAAATTTCAACTTCACCTATTCTAGTTTAGCATTAGATTGATAAGTGCAAAACATTGTCATTGAGTTGGTCATATGGATGATCATTGTTTTGATCTTCATCCTTTCCAGCATCGCGACAAGCATAATCATTCATAAGATAGATGTTCCACACTAAATAAAACTACAATATTAAAGATTCTCTATGGGTGGATCCATCCTTTGCATGGTCATTAATAGTGAAGCACATATATTAGTTTTATAACATAATTCTCTCTTGATTAAAAACACATATTGTAACATATATCCATTCATTCTTCTATCCTTTCACCTTATATGGAGGAATGTACAAAAATTAAATGAGAATAATACTCTTGTGTACCTCAAAGGGGGGAGTACATTGATGAAAATATCTTGAAACTTAAGGGGGGAGTACATTACCAAGTGAAAATGGTTAGTGGTAAACTGAAACCACAAAATCAAGTGAAAATGTTTAGTGTTCAACCATAACCACCAAATATAGTGATGAATTTGTTAAGGGTGACCCACACGAAAACCCATTATATGTCACTTTTCATCTAACAAATGGAGGATTAGTGACAATGATTGTTAGACTTCAAGTTTCAAAAACAACAAAAAAATTCCAAATGGGAAAAAATTATGTAGATGGAAGACTTATATAAACAAAACACCTAATGTGCAACAACAACAACAAGAGCATTGAAAATATTTTCTCAATTGTGGTAAATTTTCGATTGGAAATTCTGGAGGTTTCTACCACTTGTTATATTTTTTGCATCATCCATTTATTGTTTGAGTTTCATCTCAACATGATGATTGATTTTGTATTTAATCAGTTCTAGCAGTACACCTAGTTCAGTAGATTTTTCACAAAATTATGGTTCAGTTGAATCATACATGGAAACTCAAATTGATGGTTCGGATGTTGATTGACACTATTTGTGTGTCATTTTTTGAGAGAATTTTTGTTGATAATATTTTCACATGGATGTTCATTTGACCCACGAGAGGATAGATAGATCCATCGACATTGTCGCTTGGAATTTATTTGAGTTTTCAAGAACTTTTCAAGGATGTGTTAGACTTGTAGTTGATTGAATTATCATTATTCGCTCTCATTAGATATTGGAGTTAACATTAGTGAACAAATACAAGAATTGTAGCTCACATGTTTACACAATGGGATTTTCCAGACTCTATGAATTTTCACATCCAAATTTTTTATATTTTAAAACAATTCTTCATTGAGGCTCAACCCAAGAGTTTCATATTAAATACTTGGAGATGCTACAGGTTTATGTTGCCTTGTTGGTATAATTTTTCATATTTATGACTGAGGGTGGAATAGTTAGCATGTGACCCCCTACATTGTAATGTTACTATGTTCAATCGATTGCAACGTTACTGTTTTTGTTAGATTGCAATGTTGCTATGTTTGTCAATGTGTGATGTTACAATGTTCGAGACATTGCAACATTACTACATTTATCATGTTGTGTGATGTTTCTATGTTTGAGACATTGCAACATTACTATTTTTGTCATGTTGTAGTCAGACTCCAATGTCGAGGCATGTTCGTCGCATGACATGGTTGGTTTTTGTTCGACGCAGTACGAAAAGGAAGTTTTGGTAAAGTTATTAAAAAAATATAACTAAGTGTTTCCTTTGTGAAAAAGTTAGGAATGTTGAAATGATGTGATATATTATATAGAAGGAAACTTAGAATAATACTTGTTCTAAGGTCATTGAAAGAATATGCTTTTAAAGTGTGAAATCTATCCCTTCATAATAAGTATATATAAAATTAGAGTATGCATTTATGCATTCCTCTTTTTCGTGTTGCAAATTGCTATTGTGAGAAAAACATAAAGAAAGGGGTTAAAAACAATTATGATTTATAGTAGTAAATTATTTAACAACTCCATTTATGACTAATTGTGATCGATTTTTTGGTATTTTTATATGGATATATTCATACAAAAAATATGTTCTCTTACAAGTGACATGTTCATACAAGGACACTATAGAAGAAACTACACTTTCAGTGTCAGAAAAGTGAGAGATTCTTTCATGCAATGGTATTTTTCTTTTTATATATTATTTTCTTTTCACATTTTATATTAAGATAAGATTTTCAATTAAATATATTTAAAATTCAAATGAATTAAAATTAATTTATTAATATTGAAATTAAATTTCGATTATTATTTTCTTATCATTATAAAATAAACCTTGCTC
>JASDQU010298580.1:0-14007 GCA_032191745.1 Picea mariana
TACAAATGAAGTAAGTTAAATTACTCACAATCAATATTATATGATAAAATGTGTAAGAGTGTGAGAGGGAGGGACTAGAGGAAGATAGAGAAGGGGGATAGAGAGAGAGGAAGACATAGAGGGGGGTACGCAAATAAGAAGACAAAGAGGGGGTAGAGAGAGAGTGTGTTAGAGTGTGAAAGGTCAAGAGTGACATGGATAGAGAGAGAGAATAAGAAGATCAAAATTCATGAGTGAGATGGAGAGAGAGAGAGGGAGGGAGGTGGTATAGAGAGAGGGAGGTATATATAGGTGAAATGGAAGACCGAGGCAGATCCTAATAGTGTCATTAAAAATGGAAAATATGGCTCAACTTGTCGGCTCTCTCCCTTCCTTATCTCATTCTCTCCCTCTCCCCCTTGATTCATAAGAACTAACTACCTCCAGTTCAACCCTAGTAGACCCATATATCCCTAGGCCCCCACCTATACCTAACCCAACTTAACCCCAGCCCCTCACACCTGATCCCAACTAAGCTCCCTTTGGTCGTACTTTTTCCTAGGGTCCTAAACACAACCCCTACACCTTCAAACTAGTTCTCTAACCATTTTCGTATGCCTTAAAGCACTTTCAATTCTAATACCACATAACCCAATTATTCACCATGGGGCCTACATAATCTTAATTGGGATAAATCTTGAGATACTATCCACGAACACAACCTCAATCATGGTTGTAGTTAGATTTGTTAGAGGAATAAGACGAAGAAATCCCTACAAATATTTTTTACTTAACTTATCCCCCTTATCCCCCTAACTTATGAGAAAATTCATGAATGGAATGAATCCCTTATACAAATTTCAAGTGGTAAGGAAAAACTAGGAATGTGCTAACAATGCCATTAAAAATGAAATAGAGATCTCTTGTTGGTTCTCTCTCTCCCTCCAATTCTCTTCCTCTCACCCTCCATGCATAGAAACATACCTGATCCACTTTATCCCTATACCCTTATATATAACTATAAAAAACATATTAAATACAAATATGAGTTTAAATTACATTAAAAACAAATAAAAAATATAAATAAACAAAAAGTAAAACAAATAAAAAATATACATTTCAAACATAAAAAACACTATAGCTCCAAAGCTCGATAAAATAAGCCATCTCCCAAACCGATTGACGACTGCATTGTTTGACCCCACCTTCTTGTGAGGAGAGTGTGTAGAGGAGCAACCTACTATAATTTGCATTGGATCAATCCCACCTACCAGTACATATGCGAAGAGAAGCAACCCACTAACATTTGCATTGGATCGACACTTTTCAATAATGATAATGTGCATAGGAGCATACCAGGACAAGGAGAAACTAGCCCCACCTATGCGTCAAAGGGATCGACCCAATAATATCTTCGATGTGTATCCGCGTTGTTGATATAGATAGAGAATGCAGATCATGTAGTTTTTTGTCCCTTATTAAATGGTTCACAATGGTTATATTTGAGTTCCATTCACTTCAAGTTTTCCCTATTATTCACTCATTATTTTAGGTTTGATACATTGTATACTACATCACTTTTTCATATTTGTGTATGTGCAACAGAGAAAAAACATGGTTTGAAATAAAAATTCAACAGACACGATCAAACTATTAATATAGATCCAAGATCGACGGTTTGAGCTTATTTCGGCTAGTGAAAGTGAACACTGGATAACAAGGGGTCAGAGGCCTAAATTCGAAACCATTGTATTAATGTGTGATAATGTATCATCACCTTATTCATTTTAGTACACATGGGTGGTATTATGAAATAACTTTATCTCACCCCCAAAAGGCATGAATTGATGATAGGTGCCACGGTGACCTTAGCCAAATAAATAATGCGTCGCGTCAATGTAATCCAAAGAATTTAAAAAAAATAAAATAAAACATTTCCTCAAAACAAATGAGGTAAATGCACACAATAAACATTTTTACAAGTATAGTATACTCCAGTAAAATTAGTCAAATTCTCCTTCAAAAAATAAGTTCACATAGTGTTCTCATTTCCTTATTTCAAATGTGTTCAAATTGTTTAAAATAAAGATAGATGGAGAAAAGTAGCGAGTATTGTTCCCCTAAAAGTAATCAAATGGCCACTAAATATAACCCTAGCCAAATATGACCATCCAAGATGTAACATCCCCCAACTCAACTAGGGAACATTACTACATGAAAATACCCATAAAATGAAATTTCATACTACTAATTAAAATCATGTAGCTTACCAGCAATGATGTAAACACTAATTTAACTAATTTTTGATACCCATAATTAAATGCATCTACAACACTCTAAATGACCATGAATGCAGGTAATAACTCATTCACATATACAAATGTAAGAACAACAATTAAATTCATGGAATAACTCAACAATTAGATAAACACTTATCTTTTATAAAACATTTGTGCAACCAACTACTTGGGAAGGACATTCCACCCAACCATAGACTTGTTGTTCCATTTATCAAGAGAAATTCACCCCCAATCTGGGGCTAGGAATCCACAAAATAAGGGTGTGTCGCACAGTTACCTCATAGCTCCATATCACATAGCCCACTGGTTTTCTCCTACAACTATCCTGAAATTCCTCCAACTCTCTTCCTCTTGACCTTCCCAACCCAAGGAATGTATCCCTTCACTACTCTCATTCCATCGGGCATTCCATTTTTTTATCAAGGTCTCTATGGCATAGGTATCTAGGAATCTCTTAGCTGGGAACTCAAGGGAACTCACTTCCAGAAAAACAACTAGCAAAAACAGCAACAAACAATTGTTGATACAATGAAACTCACCCATGAGTTCGCTCTTTCAGCCTAACAACTTGGATCTTGAATTTACAACTCCAAAGTGATCCAAAATTGCTCCAACATGCTCCAAAATTTGCCCAGCCTTTTTTTTCCAGCTCCCACGCTCTTCTTCCCTATTTTTCTTTGTTATTCATGTAAAAACTTAATGTCTAAAACTTCTTTTTACTACCCATGCAAATTTCCTCTCTTTTCCCAAGATAGTTGACTGCTCACTCCATTGGGTGCTGATTGTACCTCATCTCCATGCTCTCGAATAACTATGGGATGTGACTCTCACACCCACCCTATGATAGGTATTCAATGATTGGGTTGTCATACACTCAACCAGAAAATAGAAGGTTTTCCCCAAATGATAATAAAATTCAGAAATGTGGGTTTGAATTAATTCCAATAAATTATTTCCCTTTGGACCCCTCTCTTGTGGATTAGTCATCCCCCATCTCTATCCATATCCAAACAACTGGTATTACATTATATCTATTTACAATTCAGGAAAATACATTTCGAATTTACATTGCTTGGCCATAGCCACATTTATATCTACATTATGCCTTAATTAAACTGGGGATTATAATGGGGATGTTACATTCCCCCTCCCCTACAATTGTGCATCATCCTCAATGCACTACACCATGAAAAAATACATATATAAATTTACATCACAATACTTAGAATATAAAAGAAAATTCCACATTCTTTACCCTCCAATAGCAGTCCCAACCATAATCTATTGTTCTTCTCAACCTCCTAACACAAGGACTGTGCCCCCTTCAATGCCTTCAGTCCATCAAGATGCACCATTCTTTTATCAAGGCTGCTAGCACAGTTGCCAAGAATTTCAGAGATGTCATTCTAGTAACTAGCTACCAAAAAGTGGAGTCTTGTATTTTCATCTTTTATTTTCTTTAAATTTGGAAAAAAATTGTGAGTATTCCTCCTGCATGGTTTTTTCATGCTCCCATGTAGCATCTTTAGGACTGTAGCAGGTCCATTGAACCTTTACCATCCCTATAGATTTTTTCCTAATTACTTTGACTTTTCAGTCCAAGATGCATATTGATTCCACCTGGAAATACCCTTCGTGCTCCACATGGATCACATTCAAATCAATTATGTGGTTAGGGTCAGGAACATATTTCTTTAATAATGAAACATGAAATACATTATGAAATCTCATGGATGCAGTAAATGTTAGAATATATGCAATTGGCCCTATCTATTTTAATATTTCAAAAGTCCCACAATATCTTGTTTCCAACTTCGGGAAACACCCCAATCTTATCAAACTTTTTTTTCTTTAAGTTTTAGGAAAACATGTTCCCCCACTTTAAAATCTCTAAAAACTTTGTTCTTTTCTACATAAATCTTCTTTCTATCTTGGGAATCCTTTAAATTATTCCTAATCCTTACCATCTACTCTTCCATTTCCTTTAAAAAATCTATCCCAATGATGGCTTTGTTTGTTGGGTTATCCCAACTCATTGGTGTGTTACATTTCCTACCATACAAAGCTTCAAATGGATTCATTTTCAATGAGGTCTGATATCCATTATTATAATCAAACTTCACTAAGTGGATATAGTCTTCCCATTTTTATGTTTGATCAATCACATAGATTTTGAGCATGTCTTTAGTTATCCTATTGTTCCTCTATGTTTTCCCATCCGACTCTAGGTGACACGTCGTACTAAGATCCATATTTGTCCCAAATCCTTTGAACAAACCTTGCCAAAATTTGGATGTAAACTTGGAATCTCTATCTGAAACTATTTCCTTAGGCACTCCATGTAGCCTAACCATGAATTAATAATGACCATACCTTGATTTGAATATATTTTTTATATATATATTCTTCTTTTATTCTCACCTGATGATAGCTTGGCCTCAAGTCAATCTTGGAAAACATTATTTCACCTTTTAGTTGATCAAATAAATAATCAATCCTTGGAAAGGGATATTTGTTCTTCATAGTGACCTTGTTCATCTATCTAAAATAGATACATAACCTTAATGTTCCATTTTTTTTCTTCAAAAAAAGAAATAGGGATCCCCAAGGAGACACACTTGGGTGTATATACCCCTTCTTTAGAAGCTCCTCTTATTGCATCTACAACTATTTCAATTCTGGTGTGCCCATTTTGTAAGGTGTCTTGGACACTAGGGCATCACCTGGCACCAAATCAATAGAGAAAATGATGTCTCTTTTTGGTGGAAATATTGGCATATCCTCAAAACCATCTTCAAAATATATCAATACTGGATGGTCTTCAAGACTTGCCACTTTAGTTCTAGCTGCCTCTTCCATGTGGGCTACAAAAATTTGACATCCCTTCCTAAAAATCTTTTTTAGCTACATGGATAAAATTTCTCTAACATCTATAGCTCTCAGAATTCCTCGAATCTTGATTTGTTTCCATTTTTCATCAAGATAAGTTATTTTCCTTTTGAACAATTTAGGACAACATGGTGTTTTTCCAACCAATCCATGCCAATTAGACGGTCATATGAGCCCAAAGGTATAATGTTCACATCTACCTTTATGTTCTGTCCATTCATGTCTATCAAGGAATCTTTAACCAACTCATTGATATTTCTCTTAGCCCCTGTGGCTCACTAAACTAACCAAGATTTTTTATCCTTACTCCTTTGTAAGTGAAATATTTCAATAATGTTAGATTTATGTAATTATGGATAGCTCTAGAATGAGTTAAAATTTCTATGACATGGTTATCGATATTACATTCCACTTCAATCATGGAGGATTGATACTATGCCTGCTTGTTGTCGAAGGCTACATAAATCCTTGGCATGCTTCCTTCCATATCTTCCATTGTTTTAGCCTCCTGGATGTTGTGTACATTCCTCATTCTTTCTCCTTTGTGAGGGCGGTCCTTATACAAGTGATTCCCTTCATGTCCCCAACATTGTACAAGTTGCTTCCTTGTCCTTTTCCCAAAAGAGTGTGTTTTCTTTTGTTCATTTTGGGTCGAATGGCCTTGTTTATTTGCTTGAGAGTTATTATTGAAAAAGGGTGGCTTAAAAAATTTATGCATTTTCTCCCTCTTTCCTTTCATCTTTTCATTTAAAGTCTTTTGAAAGAATAGCCTCCCTCTGCTCTTCTCATAGAGATTCATTGTTCTCCTTATAGCTTCCTACAAATTCTTGGGATTATCATATCATATCTTATCACTATATAAAGAGGGTAACCCAGTAAAAAACCTTTGGATTCTTACCTTATCATCCTTTATGAAGTCAACATACTTTAGAAATTCAAAGAACCTCTTCTCATACTCATCCATTTCCATGCTTCCCAACTTGAGTTCAAAGGACTCTTTCATATTCCTCTCATAGTAATTCTCAGAAAATAATTTTTGTTGGATATATTCTTTGAACTGCCTCCATGAGACCCTCTTCTCATCAAAATGTTTGGCTTGTTTAAGCTGATCCCACCACATGGTTTAATTTTCTTGCAAGTGGTAGGTTGCAATTCTTGTTTCTACCCTAGAGGGGTAATCAAGCTGCTAGAAATATTTATTCATTTCCAACAACCAGGCCTCGGCCTCTTATCCCTTCCTATGATCAACATTGAAAGTTGGTGTATTTATATTCATGAGCTCACATTGCAAGATGTATCCCTCAACCATTCTCCTCTTCCTCCTCACAAGGGACACACTTGGGCTGCTCCCTCGCCATGAACTAGCATGATATATCCTAGTGGATTGCTTTGGGGAATGATGGGATCTACTCCTACTCCTTGGTTTCATATCATTCTCAATTCCATCCCTTAAGCTATGATATTTGGATGTTGTCACTTGTCTAGCACTAGCTTTGGGAGTTGTGACAGAGTCCTTATTGGATTTCTTCTGCAACATGTTCAAGCTCTGAAGTACCTATTCCCGAGCCTTCATAATATTTTCATTATCCACTCTATAGATCTGCACTTCTCTATGTAGGAATCTCATAGTTACAATTTATTTCCTATCTCTTCTTCCATTTGAGTTAGTCTCAACATTCCCCATGCTGACATGCATACCTCTAGATTATTCTTCATGACTGTAGGACCCTTGGGAATATTCCATTGTTGTGGTTTTCATATAGAAACCAAAATACTTCTTTGAACCTCTAATTTTATAGAAAATGTGCATGCAAACAATTTGTGTTAGATGAAAATACATACATACACAATTTGAACAAGAATTCATAAATTTTTCTACCCTTTAATGCCACTAGTCATCTTCTTTTGAGTTGAATGAAAAAGTTTCTACTCAAAATATCTTTTTGGGTTAATATATGGATTCTCCTCCTCAATACCTTTCCATTGACTATTTGTTTTCCAAATTCTGAGTTCCGAGCTGAAAGTTAAGGTTTTCAAACATTTTGACCATTTTCCCTTTTTCAACCTTGCATGCTACATGTGTCCTCTTTCTCTCCCAACACATTTTTAGGTACCTAGAACTCAAATTTGGCTTTATAAATGGATTCTAAAGTCCATGGGATTTCCATAGATATCTTCTAGGCCCAAAACTGACTCCTAATCTAGGAGTTATGCCCTCTAAAAGAAATATGGTACAAAATTTTACCCTTGACCATTTTGGCTATAACTCCCTCATACAAGCTTCGTTTGACGAACAATTTATCTTGTTGGAAATCTCTCTTTGAGCTCTATCGTTTTAAAAGTAGAATCTTTTTTTCTAGGGAAAACTCACTTTTGTACAAAATTTATTTTTTAAAAATGTTGTTTAGGCCCTCAAAATTGCCCTGCAATATGAAGACCTTCAAAAACTAAAAATTTCATGGAGAAATTCATTAAATTATTGTTGTAACAATATTTATATCCAAACCATTGATCTCAAAATTAGGATCAATCCCAATTGTTGATCTTCTTGGCCTTGCCACTATGTGTCTAGTCCTCTTGAGGCCTATCAGAACTCTTCTTCGAAACCTTGCCATTGGAAAGATTCAATGGTTGGGTACATGAATTTCCTAAAATCCGCAGTCTGAAATGTTGTCGAACTTCTCCTATCAGAAACTCTCCATCAGAAACACAACTTGCCATGTTTCTTGACCTTTATAAAATCCAAGCTTTGATATCCTATCATTATCTCTTTGTTAGACCTTCCCATTGGAAACCTTCCCAAACGAACCCTTTGACAACCTCCTTCTGAGGACTTGCACTCAACTGCTACATAGCATTGGTGGATTCACTCACCCTTGCTAAAATTTCCTCTGACATGGCACACTAACATGGAAGCTTATGCAACATTATCCTTCACCCTTGTCCCTTCTAAGGATACATGCTTGTTCGATATATTGAAAGGTTAGAAATCGTGCCGCTCAACGGCCATGAAAATCTCAGGCTATAAAATCTTTGCACTGGCTACCTTGGTTGAATTGACTTCGTCAAACACCAAAAAACACCCAACCTTTCGAATGAGCTCTCTTGAAAATCCTCCTGCAAATCCAACGACTGGAAAAAGATCCGGTCGATCTGACAAATATAGTTATTTCTAGCTCACATTGTCAAACCCCTCTCTTCAGACCCAACCTCATGCCCGACTCCAATTCCTTCTAAGACCTTCTTCTCGAAGGCCTTTCGAGGATGTCTTGCTCCGATATTTTGCGATTGAATCTTGACTAGTTATTCTCCAGATCAAATTAATTTGGTCCATCAATTCGAAAAACTTCAAGATCTCTCTTAAACACATAGTAATTTGACTTCCAAGGCCAAAATCGACTCTGCAACCTACAACTTGATGTCATGAATTACCTTCTTTGACTACTCTGAAGAACTTAAACTCAAAATATGTTCAAAATTTTGGGATTTCACTTAGGTTCACCATTTTTCCCCTAAATTTATCACAGTATGAAATATACAACCACAAATCTGCTCAATTCGTGTTGGCTCCTGGACCATACAAGCTCAGTGTTGAACCTTAAGTTTTGATACCATTCTATAATGTTCCCCCTGCTCAACTAGGGAACATTATTACGCGTAAGTATACATAAAACAAAATTTTCTACTACTAATTAAAATCTTGTAGCTTACCAGCTATGATGTAAACACACATTCAACTAATTTATGATACCCATAATTAAATTCATCTACAACACTCTAAATTACCATGAATGCGTCTAATAACTCATTCACATCAACAATTAACCATTCACATATACAAAGTTAAGAACAACAATTAAATTCATGGAATAACACAACAATTAGATAAACACTTATCTTTTATAAAATGTTTGTGCAACCAACTTCTTGGGAAGGGAGTTCCACCCAACGATAGACTTGTTGTTCGATTTATCAACAACAAATCACCCCCAAGTTGGGTCTAGGAATCCATAAAATAAGAGTGCCTCTCATAGTTCCCTCACATCTCCATATCACGAAACCCACTGGTTTTCTCCTACAACTATCCCAAAATTCCTCTAGTTGGCTTCCCCCTTACATTCCCAACCCAAGGAATGTACCCCTTCTCTACTTTCAGTGCATCATGTGTCCCATTCATTTATTATGTTATCTCTGGAACAAGTATATAGAAATCTCTCAGCTAGGAACTCAAGGGAACTCATTGCTAGGAAAACAACTAGCAAAAACAACGAGAAACTCTCGTTGATACAATGCAACTCACCCATGAGTTAACTCTTTAGGTATGACAACCTGACTCTTCAATTTCTAGCTCGAAAACGCTCCAAAATTGCTCCAACATTCTCTAGATTTATCCCATCCTTGTTGTTCCAACTCCAAATCTCTTCTTCCCTATTTTTCCTTGCTATTCATGTAAAAACTCAATGTCTAAAATTGTTTGTTACTACCCATATGAATTTCCTCTCTTTCTCTGAGATAGTTAACTGCTCACTTTGCCCAATGTTGATTGTACCTCATCCCCATGCTATCCAATAACTATGGGATGTGACTCTCAGACCCACTCTATGACAGGTATTCAATGATTGGGATCTCATACACTTAACCAAAAAATAGAAGGTTTTCCCGAAATTATAATAAAATTCAGAAATGTGGGTTTGAATTAATACCCATAAATTATTTCCCCTTGGACCCCTCTTGATAAGGGGATCAAATTTTGCTCAAAAATTCAAAGTGCTCGGAATCGCTTCAAATTGAACAAGATCGTAGGCCTCATCGTTACGAACCCAATGCAACTTGTTTGGGTTCAAACAAACATCAGGAGCGAGAGATATTGCGTTCTGTTCAAAATGGCAAACAGGCAAAAAAAAGGGGTGCTGACTGTACAGTCTGTACGGATGCTGACGTGGCAGGCTGTACGACACGTGGCAGGTAGCTATTTGCATAGTTGGCAGGTGAAATGGCTTATTGCAGTGAATGGAATGGTGACATGTGGCCCAATTAATAGCCACCACATGTCCCCTATTTATTGGTTTAAAATTTATTTGGAGTCCACCGGAATTGACCCTGTGACCTCCACCCGCATGCAAAGATTTGGAAAAGACCACCAACCAATGCGCCACCATAGTGTTTCTTAACACTATATGGTGTGGATTACATTTGAATTAATTTTTTTTATGTATGGGCGGGGGGTCGGACTGGGGCCTAGCCCTAGCCCGTGGTTATGTGTATTGTAATATGGCCACGGTTTAAACCCTTTGCGCGCACATTTTAAACTAAACCCCGGTCATATGTTGTGTTGTAATATGAACACAGGCATGGGCATATGTTTTAACATAGCCCTTTTTCTATGGCTGTGGTCACATGTTTGTTTCCATATGACCATTGAACGCATGTGCGGGTATGCGTTGGTTTGAATTCGGTTCAAACGGTTATGGCCCTTACTTTTAAACGTGTGGTCACATGGGTCATATGACCTTGCCCTTGACGGTTAGGGGCTAGGTGCACCCATAACCGTCCTACAGTTTGCACGGTTCACGCGGTTGCACCCGGTGCCAGGTTTTTATGCTTTAAAATGTGTGTGGGCTAGGTTGAGCCAACAGGGGTGTGTTTTGTAGATGCAGAGACAACAAACTTGAAGGGGGGACTTCCAGGAAGCCTATCTTCTTCAAATTTTTGGCCAAACGAGGTGCCGAAAAATCCCAGCTAGGGGTTTTTGGACATTCTGAATCCATTAGAGCAGTCTATTTGGCATTTTGAGAATTGTAAGGAACATTTTGGAGAACTTTGAGAAAATAATACAAATGATCCATTGGAAGCTGGACCAGGAGATGTAGCCCAAGAGAGGGGTGAACTCCTTTATCATTTGTTGTGTTATGTGTTTTCTGTTCACTAATTTTGCTACTGTTTATACGCATCTTGAATGAGTAAATCCTATTAAATTTGTGTTTCTAAGTTGATCCATTTGCATTTTAACACATAAATTTAACTTACAAATATTTTCAAGAATACAAGTCTTCTTCATTTTTAGATCACCTCTCTTGTGGATTAATCGTCCCCCATATTTGTCCATATCCCACTAGCTGGTTTTACATTATATCTATTTACAATTCAGGAAAATACATTTCGCATTTACATTGCTTGGCCATAACCCCGTTTATATCTACATTATGCATTAATTAAATCTAGGATTATAGTGGGGATGTTACACAAGAAAATGACTATATCTTATTACCACTTGGAGGATAGGGAAAGGGATGTTTCCTAACCTGCACTATATTTCCTTAACCTTCACCAATTAATTAAGAGAGACCAAGGTAATGCTAACAATGGTCAAAACTACTTGAACGTATGGGAATTGAACCTTTCCATATCAATTGTTCCACAAACTTATCACTTTCCATAATTAATCAATTGGTGTGTTGTCAATTATCAGGTGGAAAGGAAAACAATAATTTATGTACATGATTCTAGGATAGTCTGTGAAATAATTAAGACTCCATTTCCCAAATTATCCAAAGTAAATACCATGTCGTATATGAAATCATTATCATGGTTTGAAAGAGAGAAGTCATTGACAAATCTATTAGACCCAGATGCCCCATTACGATATCGTCCACCTCCTTTCAAATCCACCTTATTCCCTGAAATAAACAAGCAGGCTATTTCCATGATTTGTCTACTTTTAGGCTATGAGTATTATAGATCAATGGATGAGACCATTTTAGGGATGCTTTCTTTCTTATGTCCACTGGAGTTAATCACCCTCACAAAATTTGATTATTGTCAATTCCTACAAGAAGTCAAAAACTTCCAATTGTAAAATTTCCACATCACTAAGTATTTTAGGTACCAGACCTACTTGGTGCACCTTGTATTATTCAGTAATTCTTCATTTTTTTAGTGATTTGGGATCAAAACAATAGATTATTTAGTTAAAACCAATCCAGTAATTGAGTGAACTAAGGAGGTGAGGAAACGAGACCTGGATAAAGGTTTCGGCCTTTATGTAAACAAGTTCATGAGTGCATGCTGCATTTTTCTCCATGGCACTCAACCTCCTAGAATGTTTCATGAGTTTAATAAGATATTGTAGCTAAGAAAAGATACCACATTAGGATATCAGTGCCTCGCTGAGGATCCGCCTCGCAACACTCACTCAAACCACTGGAATCGCTCGTTGACTAATCAAATCCGCTAAATAGAAAAGCAAGTGGATCACACCATCATAGAGTATATGGTTTTGAGCAGGAGCCATACAAGCTGCCAATTTTCATAAATATAAGAATGTTTGATTTGGAATACATTAGACAAAGGCTCATTTCAAATAAATTTCATTTTCCCCAACATAATGAGGCCATCACTTTCAAGTTGCCTCAAGAAATTGTCCCTTTCTTGGTCAATCTTATAACTTCTTTAGATATTAAAGAAGAAATGCTACACCAACTAGATTTTGAAAAATAAAGTAAATGAGTGTATGACCCACATGGTGTGATTGCAGCCAGAAGGCCCATGTACAAGTATCTGCCAAATACTATAGTGGAAAGAACTGCTAACCTAGATTCATGGGAAGACGTTAAGCATATTTTAGAGGTAGAGGCCAAAAATAAAACTACCACTCAATTAATGGACCATTCCAATGTAATTAAGACTCCTCATAAACAATAATTACTATTGAAAGATTTGTTTTCATTGATGTCAACCCTTGAAGAAGTTTGGTAGACCAAAAGGTATGATTATGGAACCATGTTTTGATCAAGGAAACAAATCATGAATAATACTGTAAATGCAAGTAACCCACTCATGGATGGATAATTCTCATTGTTTCATTTCAAGTGATAGGTGGTACGCCACGTGGTTCCTCACAATTGATGAGTTATTCCCTTTTGAATTTAGAAGCCCCAAAGAATGGTTGAGAAACTCCTAGTTGGTTACAAGTCAGTTAATGAAAGGGTAAAGTGGTTGTAACAATAAAGTAAAGAAGCCCTAAAATTAAGGAAAGAGCTTGTCTATAAAAATTATATATACACCTCAAGAAGTCATTCATAAGTACATTCACACATTCATTATGTAGAATATATTCTTGTGAGTAACTGATCTATTGGAAAGTTTGTGATGGTGAAATATGAGGTAGTGACAAGTGAGAAGTGCAGGAGTTTCAGGAGCATAGAGGAGAGCTAGGGTTTTATGAGGAAACCCTAATTTGGCTGACCCCCATGGGTCAGACAACTAGTGTCCTGTGAGGCACCCTTATGGGTTTCCTAGTGCCTGTCATGTGAGGCCCCGCATGAAAAGAGGTATTAGTCCCACGAGAACAAAATGGGATTGGAGGAAATTTTAGTGCCAGGTTGTTGAGGTCTAAGGAAAGGTTACAGTTCATCACTATTATGTATCAGGTCAACTACATATGTACATATATGTTTATGCACTTGTTATGAAGGTTATACTTTGTTATGGTATGGTGCATTCTTGAGGCAGGTTTGGCATTGTCACTTGATTGAGGTACATCTTGGGTACATGATTGAGTGAGGTATACTCTTGCATATGGTTTGATATATGACATATCTTTGAGATGTTGGTATATGGTTGAGGTATACATTTGGCATATGGTGGTGTATGCATGAGGGGAATTCTTTGGTACTTTTAAGAACTTCATTGATGATGTTTTACAATTCTATACATGATTGATGCTATAGTATATGGTACATGTTTTATATATGATCGATTCTCTAGTACATGGTACATGATTGGATACATCATTATATATGTATCATTTATTTTATGATATCTAGATTTGGCATATATT
>JASDQU010298582.1:0-13988 GCA_032191745.1 Picea mariana
TAATGAGTGCCATAGAAGTTATCAGAAGAGAAAAGAAGAAAAAAAATAAACTACAAGCAGAACTAGATAAGAAAAAAAGACACTCAAGAACTAGAACAAATGATCACAAAATTGAAGGTTCAAATAGAAGAAGATAAAATAATTGAAGAATCACTCAAAGAACAACTAGAAGGAAAGGATAGGATCATTGGAAACCTGGAAGCATAGATTGTCACACTAAGAAAGGATATTCAAAATAAATATATGCATAATAGCTCAAAAGTTATAAATGACATTATCAACAGTAAAAAATCTCATCTTGACAAGTCTAGACTTGGATACAATCAAACAGAAAAGGGATCAAACTTCAAAATAACAGAGGAAGAAAGAAATCCAAAAAGCTATGCAGAAACAATCAAAGGGGATAAAAAGATATACAAGGAAGATTACAGGGACACTCCTCCACCGAGAAGATTCAAATTTTAGAATCAACAATATATAGACAGTCCTCAAGAAGAAGAAGGATTCATAAGAGCACCTCCTTTCAGAATGTCTTCAACTACCAGGTATCAAACTATATTTTTTGGTTTATGTTATGCATGTAATAATTTTAGACATAAAGTTGTAAATTGCAGAGCTRRCAACATGAACAATAACTACTTTGAGAGCCATACACAAAGGGTTTATTCAAGAGGACCTAGTGAAACACGGAGAAGAAGTTACAATAGGTTTGAATATTTGAGCACTGAAGTGGAATGTTACAAATGTAACAATTTTGGACACATGGCCAAAAATTGCAGAATGACAATCCCTCCTAAAGAACCTCAACATAGTCACAAACAAGAACCTTAGAAAAAAACATGGATAAAAACGAAAGATCAATATAGCAATGAAGAATGCACAGTCTCTCTAAAAGCTAAACAAAAGAAACGTGGTTGGTATGTTGATAGTGGATGTTGAAAACACATGACAGGTGATAGAGACAAATTTCTTACATTACAAAAGGAAAGAGATGGATTAGTATCCTTCAAAAATGATGATTCATCCAAAATCATTGGAAAAGGCAGACGCAAAAATACACACTCTACGTCCACTCACAGGATCAGTCAAATTCTCCTTTGAGTCGAATTAGCCCTTCCCATTCCCTGCTGGAATCTCTGATGAGTACCCGATCCACAGGTCCTTCTCTTTACCCCATGGTCTTCTGCACTTAGTTGTGAACTCTCCCGATGTAATTTTGGTTTTCGAAGTTTCTTCTTTTCTGAGGTTGAAAGTTTCTGTCCTCTCGAAATCCCAAACTCAGATTCGTCGATACGCTCCTTTCGGCCTTGGCCCCTCCTGGCTACGCTATAGTCCATATGACCAGCTCTCATAAGACCGCAGTCTTATGTCTTTCAGGATTTCCCTATTCAAAAGTACGACCTCTCGACCTCTTGACTCCTGAAATGGCCTTTCTCGACTTAGCCCCTCCTGGCTATCCTCTGGCCCATATGACCACTATCTCACAAGACCGCAGCCTTGTCTCCTATCGGGGTTTTGGACATCGCAATGCGGAAATGCAAGGATAGTTTTTCCATGGGATTCCCAATATCCTGATTCCCGATGTGGCTCTCCTATCTGGACCTTTCCCGAAGGCTTCGCTCGCTGCCACGTGTCCCTTCAAGATGGACGGTCCACATCCATTCGTGATTTCGTGACTTCTGATGTCGCGATCTCCTCGTCTTCAGGGCTCGAGAAATGCCGAACTCTGATGCTCTGGTATGGATTTTCTATCGGGACTTCTCCCGATAATCTGGATCTCTGCCATGTGTCCCCAACAGATGGACGGCCCTGATCCAATCTCACAATTTCGGAGTTTCTGATACCCCGATGACAGAAATCCCCTGTGAACTCAAAACCCCAGTAGTCAATATACCGATGGTTCGCTCGATCTCTGCCATGTGCCTCCACAAACAGATGGTCCAGATCATTCCCAGGATTTTTACCATGAAAATTCCCGATCTCGTGTCATCATGACTCTCGATTTCCCGAATTTCGATATCCTGATGGCCACGCCTCTCATCGGGATTTTCCCCTCAGCTATTCCCGATGGTCTAAACACCGTGCACCTTCCGTCCATTCCAACAGCTGATGGTTATCTATGTGAACATCTGATGTTCTGCAATCTCCTCAGCTCACACCTTGGAAACTCGATCGTAACCTCCCTGCTCCTTCGCCAAATCTGATGGCTAACAGGATTTTTCTCTATATCTTATGGTTCAGATCCGTCCTTCTTGTACGCTCCTCCTGAGCTTCCTTCCTGGTCATGAAATCTTCAACGGTCTAGATCTCTTTCTCTAGCCAATCTGATGGCTGTTGTGCTCCTTCCTGAGCTACTACGCTTTCTTCCCAGCCTTGGAAGAATTCCAAGTTCTCAAAGGCCTCGACCTTTGCTTCGTCCCCATGAACTCCATGAATTTGAGTCCTTACCTATGCTCTCGATAACGTTGTTCCTCCTGAGATTTCCCTTCTGAATCCTTGAAGGATTCTTTGACTTCTGTGCCTCTGCAGAGTCTTCACGCACACAAATTGCTATCTCTCCTGAGCTTGTCACATGCCCAGATCCCTACGGGATTTTATCCTTCTTCCTTTCTCCTACAGATGGAGAATCTTTGGATGCCCTCCTAGCTATCCTTATACTCAAGCAACCTCTTGCTGAGTCTGGAGGGTGTTCAACAACCCTGTGAAGATCCCTCAGTGGATTCTTCCTCTAAATTCCCGAACTCAAAGAGTTCTCTTCTCCCTGTGCCTATCTGCACACTGACTCAAATGCCCACCTGGTAGAGTATCTTCTCATAGAACATCCAATAGTTCTAACCTCTATGCACTCCTTGCACCTGCTCAATGCCCACCTGGCAGAGCTCTCAGAATCCTCAGTGATTCTAGTTCTTCTCTGAACTCACAGTAGAGTTCTTCCTCTGTGCACTCCTTGCACCTGCTCAATGCCCACTTGGTAGAACTTCATAGAATCCTCAATGATTCTGATTCTTCTTTCTGAACTCATAGCAGAGTTCTTCTCAATGCACCACTGTGCATATGCTCAATGCCCACTTGGCAGAGCTTCACAGAACTCCTCAGAACTTCTATCTGCAATTGTGTCTTCTCCCACACAGCCTTTCCTCCAAGGTGTTCAACAACCTTGAGGTATTTCCTTCTGAGTTGTTGATTCCAGTTCTTGTGCCGCATCACGTCTTTGTCTGAACCCATAGAATTCAGAAGGGCAACCTCTGTGCACGGCTCTCAGAACCCACAGTTTTCTATCACACCCTCCTGGTATGAAGCCTCAAAGACCTTCACCTGAAATCAAAGCAACTCTTGCAAATGCAAACCTACAACATACATCTACATCACATAAAGAACACTCATAGACATTCATTCAACACAAAATCCATGCATGAAAAATTTCTTCTGTTTATATTGTAATGGAAAATGCTTGTATTTACAAGGTGTTCCCGAGCATGTCCTATAACAAGATCTCGGCTCCTTCTCTTCCATCCAAACTTCTACTTACTTACCCAAAATGAGATACATAAATCTCTTTTACCTGAGGGGGCTCTTTGAGCTCTTCCCTCCAATCTACCTACCCTATTCAATTGCATTGAATAGGTTGTCTAGTTCGCATCCGGATTTAGATCTCAGTCTTACAAACATTAAGGGCTGATCTTATCTACAGCCTGCGCAAAGGCACGACTTCACAGCTCAACAACTTAAACATTTAATTACATTAAATTCAAATTCCAAATGAGGCTGCGCCTCTCTTCAGCTTTGAATGCGTGCGCTCGACGTGGCTGGCTGGCTGGCTGGCTGACGTGGAGAGATGCTCCTACATCATACTCCTCAGCTCCAAAATTCATGAGCTCCTGCTCATGAGCTTCCCATCTCTTCTATTGAAATCCTCCTAGATCCCAAATCATCCTCTGGAGCTGTTCATCTGCTCCATCTTGTTGTTGTTGTTGCTTCTGTGCTGCTGTTGCTACTGCTTCCTTTTTGCCCAGCCTCTCCTTGCTGGCAGTTTCTGCTGACCTCAACATCAACTTTATGATCTCCTCGATCACTGCATCCAGCTGCTCCAGTGGCTGGTCCTGTTTTTGCAGTCTCCCCGGCTGCAAAAATTTTCTGCAATTAGGTAGATCATCATGATCACCCATGCCTTCTTCATCAGTCTCCAACTTTACCTGTTGGATGTGCACGCCCTACACCTTAACCCTTTTTTATAGGGCTTCTATTTGTTCCCACAGATCAACAAAACAAATGTTGTCTACCTCTTCTTCTTCTTCTTCTTCTACAAACTCCCATGTTGCAGTCTTTTCATCTTCCTGGTTGAAAATATTGAGCCATTCCTCAGAATGCTCATCATCTTCTCCTGCTTCTTTTGTTGTCAGATTCAGTGCTATAGCTTCCTCAGCTTCCTGGCTGAAAACATTGAGACACTCCTCAGAATGCTCATCTTCTTCATCTGCTTGGGCAACTTCCAAAGTCTGCTCTAATTCCTCTTCATTCCTGGCAGTCACAGCTGAATGTTCTGCTGTTGTTGCTACACCATCTGCAACACAGACTTCTGCCTCCCCCTAGGAAAATGGTAGGAATATCTAAATTCCCCCAATCATTAGAAGGTCCTTCAGATCCTCCTCTTCTTTCAGCTGCACATGGTAATCCAAACTCACCTCTAAGCTCATCTACTCTGTCAACTCCTCAGGCTGATTCCAACTCATCTGCTCATCCCTGCCCACATGGCAATATGAGATCTGTTCACTGCTCTCCTGGCAGATTATGAGATCAACTAACCCCATATTCATCAACACTCCTTGCTGAATTGAACCCACCTACGAGTCCATGAGACTTTCAGATAGTCTCGAATGTTCATCTCTTCCCACCTAGAAATCTGAGATGCTTCTGCTGCCATCCTGGCAGTCTTCGAGATCCCGCAGTGACCTCATTTCATTTCCCAGCTGGTAATGTGAAATTCCCTAGCTATCCTCATGATAGTCTCTGATATCCTGCAGTGATATCAACTCGTTTCCCACCTCGCAATTGGGAATTTCCTCTCTGCTCTCCTGGCAGTTCCTGAGATCCTCAGCTGATCCCAATTCATTCTCTACATCATTGAGACCTCCCCCAGTCTCTGGTTCACACATCTGAACCATTTCCTCTTCTGGCCCATTGAGGTTTTCAGCATACCTCAACCACCCTTTTAACAACCTACGTTGTCTTCTGACCATCAACTCCTTGACTGGCCATTTTACTTTTTCCTTCTTCATGGGCCATTCATATACCCATCTTGGCTTTGCCTTCTGCTGCATCCATAGTTCGAGATTTTCTATGTCTGCCCTTATTTCAGCGAGCTCTTTATCCATCTCTACAAGATTTTCTACTTTTCTCTTCCTCCCAGCATGCCTATGGCCTTCAGTAGCCATGGCGCTGTCCCTGTCTGTCTTCATCCTCCAGTCTTCTTGACTGTTTTCTTGATTGCTTCCTACTTGCAAACAATCGCCACAGAGTCTCTAGCACTCTGTCTTCCTTTACTCCTCCCTCTGTTCGCAATATACAAACATAGTTCTTGCTCTGATACCAACTGATGTAGATGCAAAAATACACACCCTACGTCTGCTCACAGGATCGGTCAAATTCTCCTTTGAGCCGAATTAGCCCTTCTGATTCCCTACTAGAATCTCTGATGAGTAACCGATCTACAGGTCCTTCTCTTTACCCCACGGTCTTCTGCACTTAGCCATTAACTCTCCTAATGTAATTTCGGTTTTCGGAGTTTCTTCTTTTCTGATGTCGAGAGTTTTTGTCCTCTCAAACTCCCGAACTTTGATTCATCGATGTGCTCCTTTCGGCCTTGGCCCCTCCTGGCTACACTCTAGTCCGTATGACCAGCTCTCATAAGACTGCAGTCTTATGTCTTTCAGGATTTCCCTCGACCTCTTGAATCTCGAAATGGCCTTTCTCACCTTAGCCCCTCCTAGCTATCCTCTGGCCCATATGACCACTATCTCACAAGACCATAGCCTTGTCTCCTATCAGGGTTTCAGACATTGTAATGCTGAAATGCAAGGATACTTTTTCTACAGGATTCCCGATATCCCGATTCCTGATGTGGCTCTCCTATCGGGACCTTTCCTGAAGGATTCGCTCACTACCACGCGTCCCTTCAATATGGATGGTCCACATTCATTCACGATTTCGCGACTTCTGATGTCCCGAGTGCCTCGTCTTCAAGGCTCACAAAATGTCGAACTCTGATGCTCCGGTTTGGCTTTTCTATCAGGACTTCTCCCGATAATCTAGATCTCTGCCATGTGTCCCCAACAGATGGACGACCCTGATCCAATCTTGTGATTTCAGAGTTTTTGATACCCCGATGATAGAAATCCCCTGTCAACTCAAAACACTGGTAGCTGATATACCAATGGTTCACTCAATCTCCACCACGTGCCTCCACAAACGGATGGTCCAGATCGTTCCCAGAACTTCTACCATGAAAATTAACGATCTCATGTCATCGTGACTCCTGATTTCCAAAACATCGATATCCCAATGGCCACGCCTCTCATCGGGATTTTCCACTCAGCTATTCCCGATGGTTTAAGCATCATGCCCCTTCCGGCCGATCCAACAACTGATGGTTTTCTATGTGAACATCCGACAGTCCACAATCTCCTCAGCTCACACCTTGGAAAACTGGTCGTAACCTCCATGTTCCTTCGCCAAATCTGACAGCTGACGGGATTTTTCTCTAGATCTAATGGTTCAGATGCGTCCTTCTTGTACGCTCCTCCTGAGCTTCCTTCCTAGACGTGAAATATTCAATGGTCCAAATCTCTTTCTCCAGCCGATATGACGGTTGCTGCACTTTCTTCCTAGCCTTGGAAGAATTCCAAGTTCTCAAAGGCCTCGACCTTTGCTTCATCCCCGCAAACTCCACGAATTTGAGTCCTTACCTGCGCTCTCGATAACGTTGTTCCTCCTGAGCTTTCCCTTCTGAATCCTCGAAGGATTCTTTGACTTCTGTGCATCTGCAGAGTCTTCATGCACACAAAGTCCTATCTCTCTTGAGCTTGTCACATGCCCAGACCCCTATGGTATTTTATCCTTCTTCCTTTCTCCTGCAGATGGAGAATGTTTGGATGCCCTCCTCACTATCCTTATACTCAAGCAACCTCTTGCTGAGTCTGCAGGGTGTTCAACAACCCTGTGGAGATCCCTCAGTGGATTCTTCCTCTAAATTCCAGAACTCAAAGAGTTCTCTTCTCCTTGTGCCTATCTACACACTAACTCAAATGCCCACCTGGCAGAGTATCTTCTCACAGAAAATCCAACAATTCTGTCCTCTGTGCACTCCTTGCACCTGCTCAAT
This sequence comes from Picea mariana, assembly GCA_032191745.1. Lineage (NCBI taxonomy): Eukaryota > Viridiplantae > Streptophyta > Pinopsida > Pinales > Pinaceae > Picea > Picea mariana. The sequence continues at coordinate 7,379 of JASDQU010298582.1, forward strand.
GCCCTCCTGGTAGAGCTCTCAAAATCCTCAGTGATTCTAGTTCCTCTTTGAACTCACAGTAGAGTTCTTCCTCTGTGCACTCCTTGCACCTGCTCAATGCCCACTTGGAAAAACTTCACAAAATCCTCAGTGATTCTGATTCTTCTTTTTGAACTCACAACAGAGTTCTTTTCAATGCACCATTGTGCATATGCTCAATTCCCACTTGGCAGAGCTTCACATAACTCCTTAGATCTTCTGTCTGCAACTGTGTCTTCTCCCACACAGCCTTGCCTCCAAGGTGTTCAGCAACCTTGAGGTATTTCCTTCCAAGTTGTTGATTCCAGCTCTTGTTCTGTAGCACATCTTTTTCTAAACCCGTAGAATTCAGAAGTGAAACCTCTGTGCATGGCTCTCAGAACCCACAGTGTTCTCTCACACCCTCCTGGTATTAAGCCTCAAAGACCTTCACCTGAAATCAAACCAACTCCTACAAATGCAAACCTACAACATACATCTACAACACATAAAGAACACTCACAGACATTTATTCAACACATAATCCATGCAGGAAAAACTGCTTCTATTTATATTAAAATGGAAAATGCTTGTATTTACAAGGTGTTCTCGAGCACGGCCTGTAACAAGGTCTTGGCTCCTTCTCTTGTATCCCAAATTCTACTTACTTACCCAAAATGAGATACAAAAATATCTTTTACCTGAAGGGGATCTTCGAGGTCTTCCCTCCAATATACCTACCCTATTCAATTGCATTGAATGGGCTGTCTAGTCCACATCCGGATCTAGATCTCAACCTTACAAACATTAAAGGCCGATCTTATCTATAGCCTGCGCAAAGGCACAGCTTTAGAGTTCAACAGATTAAACATTTAATTACATTAAATTTAAATTCCAGATGAGGCTGCGCCTCTCTTTAGCTTTGAATGTGTGCACTTAACGTGGCTAGCTGGCTGGCTAGCTGATGTGGAGAGATGCTCTTGCATCAATAAGATATGAAACACAATCTTCTAAGTGTGAGTCAAATGTGTGAAAAAGCTCATAAAGCTACTTTTGATTCACAAAAGTGTGAGATAATAAAATAAGGTTTAGGGAAATTGGTCGCTACAGGTGCAAGAACTTCAAGCAACATATATCTGTTAAGAGAAATTGGAAATGAAAAGTGTTGTCTAGGAAAGGAAGATGAAATTTGGCAATGGCACAGAAGAATGGACCACATGCATTTTGATAACATTGTCAAAGTCAACAAAATAGAACCAATCAGAGAAATTCCCCAAATCACGAAACCAACCAACAATTTATGCAAGCATTGCCAACAAGGAAAGTAAAAAAAGACCAGGTTCAAATCAAAGGAATATTCAACAACAAAGCCACTAGAAATTCTGGATATTGATCTAGTTGGACCAACTACAACAAAATAATTAAAAGGTGAGAGATACTTTATGTTATTAGTTGATGATTATACAAGAATGACTGAAATTTGTTTTCTCAAGAACAAGTCAAAAGCTTTTGAAACTTTCAAGATCTACAAGGAAATGGTTGAAAATGAGATGGATTTAAGAATCAAATGCTTACGATTGGATAATGGAGGAGAATTCACCTCAAAGGAATTTATGGACTACTGCAGCAATCTTGGAATAAAAAGGAAATTCTTCATCACTAGGACACCTCAACATAATGGAGTTTTTGAAATAAAGAATAGGACAGTACAAGAAATGGCTCGAACAATGAAAGTTGACAGATATTTTTTGGACACAAGTAGTCCATACAATAATTCACATTCAAAACAAAGTAATGCTCAGAAACAACACTGATGAAACTCCCTACTAGCTATGGAAAGGAAGACCAACAAATGTGAAGTACTTGAGAGTTTTTGTAAGCAAATGCTACATCAAAAGAGAAAATCGTAGAATGGAAAATTTTGAATCTCATGTGGAAAAAGGAATACTTGTTGGTTACTCAAGTACAAGGAAAGCATACAAATTTTACAGTCTAAGATTAAACAAAGTTGTGGAAAACATGAATGTAACAATTGATGAAACAGGTAGACCAAAATCAAATGAAGAAGAAAACAAATCAATGGAACAACTTTTCAAAGAATAAGATGAAAAATAAGTAGAAGAGAAAGATGAAGATGAAGAGAATCCGATAGAAGCAGAGGAGAAAGTTCAACAAGTATCTCCAAAGACACCTAGCAAACAAGTACAAAAGAACATTCCTTCGGATTAGATTATTGGAAACAAAGATGCAGGAGTTGAGACTAGAAGAAAAATCCATTCACCAGAACAAACACACCTATCACTCTTATCTGCAATTCAACCAAACTAGTTTGAAGAGGCTAGCAAGGATGAACTTTAGAATAAGGCGATGGATGAAGAATTTGATCAAATAGAGAAAAATGACACTTTGGAATTGGTTCCAAGACCAAAGAATAAGAATGTCATCGGCAGAAAATGGGTTTTTAGGAATAAATTGAATGAAGATGGAGAGGTTACAAGGAACAAAGCTAGATTGGTCTATAAAGGATATGCACAGATTGAAGGAATCGACTTTGAAGAGACATTTTCCTCAGTTGCTAGAATGAAAGAAATCCATTTTATTTTAGCTTATGCATGCTCCAAAAATGTTAAAGTATATTAGATGGATGTAAAATCAACTTTTATGAATGGGGAACTTGAAGAAGAAGTCTACATTGAACAACCATAAGGATTTCAGTTGTCAGAGAACAAAAAATATGTGTGTAAATTAGAGAAGGCCTTGTATGGTCTAAAACAGGCTCCTAGAGCATGGTACTCTAGACTGGATAAGTATCTGCAACAGACAGAGCTCAAAAAAGGAAGTGCAGACAACAACCTATACATCAAGGCAAGTCAAGGTAATATTTTATTAATTGAAGTTTATGTTGATGGTATTATTTTTGGTAGTGATGATGACAGGTTAAGCCAAAAATTTACAAAAGACATGCAGAATGAATTTGAAATGTCATTACTTAGAGAACTATCCTTCTTTCTAGGACTTCATATACGTCAAAGAAACCAAGGAATTTATATTTCTCAAACCAAGTATATCAGAGAAATGATAAAGAGGTTCGGAATGGAAGAATGCAAACCATTTATCACTCCCATGCAAACCAGTTGTAAGTTGAGCAAAGATGATGATTCAAAGTCTACAGATCAGAGGAAATACAGGTCAATGATTGGTAGCCTACTATATGTGACAACATCTAGACGATATGTAATATAGGAAGCTAGACAGGTGGCACGATTTCAAGAAGTAGCAAAGGAATCACATGTACTAGCAGTAAACGGGATCTTCATATATCTCAAAAGAACATAAGAGTATTGATTATGGTATCCAAAAGGAAAAGATATATCACTTATTGCCTACACATATGCAGATTGGGTAGGTTGTATTGATGACCAACGAAGAACCAATGGAGCAACTTTCTACTTAGGTGACTATTTGGTATCATGGCTAAGCAAGAAACAATCATCAATATCTCTATCTACAACTGAGGAAGAGTATATTGCAGAAAAAACATGTTGTACACAGGTTCTTTGGATGAAAATAACTTTGATAGATATACAGGTTGAGTATGATGAGCCCATTCCAATATATCATGATAATACAAGTGCCATCAATATCTCAAAAAAACTTGTGATGCACTCCAAGACGAATCACATTCCAATCAAGTATCACTTTCTACGAGAATAGGTTGTAGAAAAGAACATCAAAATTGATTATGTGGGCACAAAAGAACAAGTACCAGACATCTTTACAAAACCACTTCCACGGGAAGGCTTTGAATATCTTCACCAAATACTTGGAGTTATTTCTACTCTAAAATGAATGATTTTTGAATTCTTTTTGAATTCTTATCTTATATGTCATAGATGCACACTAGGAAGCACCATAAGAGGACAATTCAGTTAGGGGGAGCAGCCCCGGATGGAAATATACCTTCGGCATTGATGAAAAAAGGGGAGATATTTATAAGATGCATAAGACATAATCATGGTTCCAGAGGGAGCATGAGTGATATGATTTTAGTATTGCATCAGAGTGTTTCCATCAATGCCAAAGGGGGAGATTGTTGATTAAGGTTGGTTGTCATTGATTTCAACCCTTGAAGAAAGCCCCGTAGCACAAAGGATTGGGTAATGGACCCACTATTGTTTGATGTAAATATGACTCATTATTGTTTTTTCATGGTTGATAAGAAGTAAATATGGATGAACTCCAAATTGGTCCCCCTATGGTGAAATCCCTCATGGAAAGATGCTTTGTGGAGTAACAGAACCGATGCTTAATTGTGGAATAATTAGATCAAGGATAGTGAATTTGTCAGGAAAACTATCCTAGATTGATAGTGCTTGTCATGCCATTTCCCGTGGTATGTATAATGTCACATAACTCCTCATGGTTAGAGAGTTATGACCATGTGAAGTTGGAGAACACAGGGTTGGGTAATGGACCCAAGTTTGATTGATGGATAATGGTATGATTTTTGATATATTTGAAGGAAATATTATTCTAGATGGATAGTACATGTCATTCAATTTCTGGTGGTACGTGGAATGTCACATAACTCCACACAGTTTGAGAGTTATGTCCTTACAAAATTGGAGGACCCTCATATGTCATCTAGAAGCCCCAAAAGGTCAAAGTAGCCAAAGTGGTTTAAGAGATTTTAAAAGGTAAATAATAAAGTGAAGAGATGAGTGTATTATAATTCAGAGTGAATACAAAAAAAAATTATTTCAATAATGAATTTAATGGATAAATTAGAAGTGGGTTAACCCTAAAATAAGGAAAGTGGGCCAAGTGACCTAGAAGATGTTTTTAAGGAAGCTACTTGGAGAGTATAAATAAGAGGTAAGGCTCTCTCATTTTAATAACACTTGCGAATATTGAATATCTATAGGTGTCTGAGGTAACCAAGGATATATAAGATGAATTTTAGAGGGAAGGTGAAGAAAATAAGGCCGAAATGCAAGGAAGGATAAATTCTTTTGATGGTGCTTTCTAATGTATGCTATTTACAGGTCATCTCACCATTTTCACTATAACATTTTTTCTATAATGATTCAGACCATGAAATTTCTATTCCATTTAAAAAACATACACAAGTATATATGGTTAAAAATTCAGCTTGTGGCTAGTTGTATTTTGTGATTTACACTTTGTGGAAAATAGGGTTTGTGGCTAGTCCTGAAACTAGTCAAAAACAGGTGTTTCGGGTAAAAAAGTCATAACTTATTCATAACAGATACAAATTCAGTGAGACAAAATGTGTTGGTTATGATACAATCTTTCATATTCTTTGTAATAGTTTCATATCTATTTAACAAATATTTCTTGCGGGTCACACTCTAAAAGGTCGCTCTCTAGAATAAGCCATAATTCAACAAGGTATGTCATTTTTGCTATAACTCCTTTTCTGAGAGGTTCCAAGTAGTGAAAGCTAGAGTAATTGCATAAAACACACTGAAGAACATTATGTATTAGTTTCATATTTTAATAAATTACATATTCAAAGTTATGATTACTTCAAGTTAGGGTTGTTGACTAATCCAAAACTAGGCACGTGAGACTGAAGAAAAGTTTGATGAAAATGCTAGTGTCTTGTTGTTAAAGTCAAGGAAGGTTTGTAGGAATGTGATCATATACATCAGGTCTATTATAGAGTTACAAATCATATTTGGATGATAAAATTGATGAGGGATTTTGTTTGAGGTACATGTTGAGTACATGATTGAGACAAGTAGTTGATGAGTTGGCACATACATGAGGTGTATAGTTGATGATGTTGGTACATATTGATGAGTCATATTTGGTGCATAGTTGACACATGATTGGTACATACTTGCTACATGGTTGGATGCACTTATTTATGGTACAGGCTAATTATAGGTTGTTTGGTACAGGTTGGTGCATGGTTGATGCACTTGTTTACACTAGTACATATGACCAAATTTGCCACAGTTTTTCGTTGATATTGGCACACTTATCCATTGCAATATCCACGAAAGACGAGATTTTTTTTCGTCGGAATAATTTCGTCATTATATCCATGATTTAGGTGTGAGTGGAAACATTGATGAAATAATCTCTCCACATGTCACCACCTTCAAGATCGGTTAACCATATGCATCGTCACAATTACGACAAAATTACATCGCAACAACAACGAATAAGTATGGTAATTATGACAAAAGTTCATCGCAATTGCGACGAAACATTATGCCAAGCCAATAACTTACGAAGCAGATGTTGAATGTGCGATGCAAAACCATCGCAACTTGCGATGAAAATTAATGGCAATATCAACGAAAATATATCTCAAGACCAAACTTACAATGCAGATGTTGTATGTGTGACAAAAGTTCATGGCAAATTGCGGCGAACTTTCGTCGCTATTGCGATGGCTGTGGTAAAATACAAAATTTGTTTGCAATGAACTATCGTCGATATTGCGACAATGACTTTAAGTTAAAAAAAAAAAAAAATACATGAGATATGGTATTACCATACTACATTTTAATATGGTATACCACGCTGTATGCCATATTACAATGTAATATGGTAATTCCATATTACATTGTAATATGGC
>JASDQU010298583.1:0-13895 GCA_032191745.1 Picea mariana
TACAAGCACCAACTTGCATACAAAAAAATCTGTGTTTTCCCAAGCACCACCCTACCACCTTGTTTTCTAGCCACCACTAGATGGAAGATCCAACTTCCAATATTCAAGTACCAACTTGAATATCAGAGGACCACAGTCCTCCCTATCACCACCCTACCTCCCTGATTATAAATAAATGATTGAATAACCAACAATACATGTATCTCAATTCTTACCACTTCTCCTTTGTCCTGCAATTCTTCTCTGCTTCTTTCTATTCTGCCATTCTGCTCTGCTTCAAACTGTTCTACAATTATGCTCTTTCTTATGTCTGTTCACCATTTGTTACTCATCTCTGAGTTTGACCTCACACTATGCATACTGTAATTTTTTCCTTTCTTACAATTCAACTCGTTTTTCTTCACGGAACAACCAACTACTCCCCGTCACTTGTTGCAATTTTTTTTTCACTGCTACCCTTAAGTTACTCCATGAAACTCCTAGGGAAAAAATGCTTCAACAACTGAATCACCAACCGTCCAAGAACCATGATTCAATTCTTCTAACTGAATCATAACCGAACAGTTAATCATGAAGATCAACAACAACCCTTCGATCAGATTCTCAAATAACCAGCACTGTTGGATTAAATTTGTGGGGTATCGCGTTTATCCCATATGCCTACTGGCTGTGACCACGGGCCTAATCAAAATGCGTTTCGTATTTCACATTTTGGAAATCCTATGTCGAAGGGTATCAACACTCCAAGTTGCGATCCCCAAAATGGAGCTTAGCTTCGTGCTAGCTCCTCCCTCTCACATGACCACCGACGGTGACCACAACCTACACCAAAAGGCATTTCACATTTTGGCAATCCTGTGTCGAAGGGTCTCGACACTCCAGGTTGCAATCCATAAAATGGAGCTTAGATTCATGCTAGCTCCTCCCTCTCACATGATCGTCGGCGGTGACCACAGCCTACACCAAAGGGCGTTTCACATCTCGTGAACTTATGAACTTCATCGAGCCTGATCAATGGTCGAGATCTCTAATGATCCGACGGTCTAGATCTCATTGTGATCTCGTGTTTCAGGATTTCTCTCATGAGTCTCCTTGACTCCTTCCTTTGAAATTCCTGGTACCCAGAATGAAGCCTATATATGCTAGCTCCTTCCATTCATGTGACCACTAGCGGTGACCAGGGGCCAAGTCCAAAAGTGCATTTCGCAAATTGCATTTTGGGGATTCTGTGAAGAGTCATCTCGACTCTCCATGTTGAAAACTCCGAAATGGAGCTTGGATTATCTAGCTCTTCTCTCCAGCTCTCGACTATGTGACCACGAGATATGACCATTGGCTAGTCCTTTGATTGCTTCGCTCTTCAGATCAACAATCCAAAACTTTGATGATTCGATGGTCCAGATATTTTCATGATTTCACATACCGCAAGTTTGAGGGGTAAGCGCACCTCCTTCCTTTGACTTTATAGTCGAGGAAAAGCTGATCTGCCACCATGTGTCTTCCGGATCCAACGATCCACAACTGTCCTTGATGGATGGCCAGGATTCCTTCACAGCTTTGGAGTGTTGAATGACTCCTTGGCTTATCCTCCATGCAACTCTACTGGATCTAAAAGCCCACGACACTCCTCGATCCAATGGCTCATATTTTTTTGCAATTTCATGTATCACAAGTTGGAAGGTTAGGCCCCTCCTTCCTTTGACCTTTCAGTCAGCGAAATGTTGATCTGTGACCATGTGTCCTGCCCGAAGATGGACAGTCCTCCTGATTTTGGGATTTTGTAAGCCCACTTCACCTTGCACTTTAAAGAACCTACAGGTTTTCTTGGATCCAACGATGGCCAGGCCCCGCACTCAGATCTAACGCCCAAGATCCATTCTCTTCTACTACACGCTCCTCCTATCTGAATTCATATCTGATGGTCATCAGGAATTCTGAATGGGATCCAACGATCACTGTTGATCTTTCCATTTCCATGCCATTATCCTTGATATGTTGATCGTGTTGATCTTCGCGTTGATCCTTCCATCAATGACAAACACACATACTCTGTCTTATGTCTATAAATATGCCAACAGTCTAGTCACTGCAAGTCATACTGGAATTATATCACCAACCTCTGCTAGCCATGTTGGAGATAGGTCAACAAACTCTACAAATTATGTTGAAGACATGCAACCAGTCGTTTCAAGTCATGCCGAGGGCACAACTCTAGTCACTGCTAGTCACAATGCACATACATCACCAACCTATGGAAGTCATGTTGGAGATATGCAACTAGCCTCTACAAGTCATGCTGGGAGCATGTCACCAATCATGCAAGTCATGTTGGGGGCATTGATATGATTGAAAATCCTCAACATATTGGACGTAAGCCCAAGTTATTTTGTATACTTTGCAAAGGAGATCATCTTACTCATTTGTGCCCTACTACCGTGGTGGTACGAGAAGCGTGGTCCTCATCTGGTGGCTCTTCGGGTTCTGAGTCATCTTTGGTTTCCAAACCTTCTTTGGTTGATACAACGATCATGCTGATGAAATATTCAGCCGACACCACTCTTGTTATGGGAGTGATGTGTCTATTGACCATTTTATCCTGCATCCTATTCAACCAACGATTGAAGAAGTGGTCGCTTCGATGCAATCTTCGTTCGATCCCACTCTTCTCTTGGAGAATGACAAGTCTAAGGAAGTGACATTGCCGATGCAATATTCGGCCAATCCCACTCTTCTTTTTGGTGGTGATGCATCTTTCAACCATGTCCTTATCATTTCTAGTCCTGTACCTTATGAACAAGGGAGAATTCCACTCTCTCCGAGCATGCTCCCTCCAAGTCCTAAGATGGTTTCCTTTGATTGGAATGATCTTGTAGAGCCTCAGATTCCTTCTATGCTAGGATCCTCTTCAAGTATTTTATCCTCCTCAGTTTGGAAAGTTTTGGGTTCTCCCAAGATTGTGCTAGCTACCATTGAGTTGTTGGCTTTCAACAAAATTCATGTACGGGATCCTTGGCCTCCCCCATTATATGTTGTTTATAACAACATCCCCGAGTCTTAGTTAAGCTCTTTTATGACTCTCTAAAAAAAATGAAAAGATTGTAGAGTGAACTTGTCTCTTTCACACTCGTTAAATGATTTGAAAGGACGTCTATTTGGTGTAAGTTTAACCCTTTTTCGGACCAGGTAGACTACTTATGAAAAATGAATAATCTAGTCACCATTGGCTAGAAGACTTCTCTTGGGTATTATTTTATAATTTTTTGGGCCTAGGGGACTAAAATTACAAAAAAGGACATTCTTTGGAGTTAAGTTGTAATCACATTTCATCATCCTGCTTGCAGTATTGAGCCTATTGTCGGTTCCCACTTTGTCATTATAAGTCTCTTACCTCAACAATTTTCATCATTAGCCAAGTAGAGCCTTTTTTATATCATTTGCAGCTTGACACCCTGTACCCTAAGAGGAAATATCCTCCCGAGTGTCCATGCCCTACATGAAATTCCTTGCATTGAGCATAGGTATGTTCCACTATTTGGAGCTATTTTCTTACTCATGACACTCGTTTCCTCTCATGTATCATATCATTTCTTTTCCTATGAAAAAACAAAAAAAGACGGGAAGGAAAATAATATTATCTCATATCAACATCAGTCATGTTGCCTTTGAACATAGCACAAAATTTTGAGTCCATTGTCATCCAAAGTTTGAGTTTAGCATGACCTTAGGAATTTGATCTTGTTACTTAGAGTTTACTCCTATGACTGTTTATTCTTATAGTCCCTATGGAGAGTTCGTTTATACTTCCTGCATCATGAAATTTTATCATCAATTCTATATTTCCTGAGTTATCCATATGTCTCATGATCTTGTTCAAAGGAGGTCTATAAGCCTGTGTCGACCATTTCTCAGAATTCTTGACTTTGCATGTCAGCCATACCCTTAGTGTATCTCAAATTCACATGAAGCTATAGTCCTACCATGCAGCCTGGTCCTACTTTCATTATGGGTAGGTAACCTTGAACCCAACAATCTACATCTCCTCATTGGTGACTGATTGGGGGGTTTCCCTTGTGTTCGATGGAAATAAATCTATTCACACATTTGGATTCGTGTGGTGTCTTGGATGCCATTAGACTTATTTGTGGTTTCCTCACCTTTGTTGACAATTTTTATTATTGGCTTTTATTCAGAGGGTCTCTTTCATGCACTGCTTTCATCTGGTGCATGCGAGAGACACACATGGTCATTTTTTTGTGAACATTCTATTTGTCCTAGCTCCTCCTAATCATCAAGCTATTGTGTTTTACCTCATGGTGATTGATGAGAGATGCTCTAATGATCTCCTTTCAACGACTCTCTTTCCATTGAATTCAAATCATCTATTATGGAAATGAGACCTAGAGTGTTATGAGTACCTAGAGTCTTGCAATCATCAGTGACAAGTTCTCCCGCCATCGACAGTTGGGAATAAATCAATGTCTCTTGATCGATGGATTCTTCAAGTGTTCGACCTCAACACACTTATTCACACTTATAGAATGTACTCAGTGCCTTGATACTTACTTTCATTATCGGTAGGTTGTCTCGCATTTGTTAATGCTATACCTTAATGAATGATAATCAAAAGAAGTCTCATTTTGTTTGACCTCAAACCCTCTGTTCACATGATGTAGACTTGCACTTTCGAGGGATAGTGTAGAAGACCTCCAACTTACAGTAGAAAATTTCCTAATCTATTGATGTATTTGATTGGACCAATACCTATATGACTTCAATGATCATGGGAGATCATATTTTACTTTGTTGTATACAAATATCTTTAGATTGAGTTTGAGACTAGATTCCAATGTGCCTTGTTCATGAATATGATAGCCTATGTCATATGACAGCTTGGTATTGCCTATTCATGGCCATGAAAAACTATTTGGTATATTTCCACATGGATTTGTAGTGTAATTCAGATTGGCATCCATGTGTACAAATTCATTATGGATTGTAATATTCTCATGAGTAACTAACACTTCTAGCTGAGTCTCCATTACTCCATTTCTGGGAATTATAATGTATTTCGGCCAATGAAGAAACTCCTCTGACCTCACACATTAGGGGGTATATGTTACAACAAATTTTGCCTCACCCCATGCAACTTTCTTGAATGGCCTTTCTATTTCCCTATGCTGACTTGAAGTCCCCTTTTGTACCTTCTAGAGACAAAAAAGTACTTTTTTCCACATATATGTGCTCTATCAATTAGATAACAAGTGTATATGCAGGCTTCTCCACTACAACCTTCATACATCAAGTATGGTACTCAAAATTAAAAATTATGTCAGGTTTCCATGCCATGTCACGAGATCCATGATCCTTGACCTTCCATATACTGGAAACACTCTGACTCGGCCCTTCAATTCCATTTGAAGGCTATAAATTGAGACATGTCCAAGTCTTGAGGAGGAAAACAATTCACCTTTGAGAGAAAAGATACTCTGGAGAAATTTCACTTCTTATTGAGTCTACATCCATTTGTCCTTGAAACTCTGAACTCCTTGTTCATCCCCAAAGCCCTTCCTTCTTTGTAATAGAGAACCTCATTGTCTCATTTATATGAGATTTACTTTGGTGGAGGATTGAAGTGGTGGAGGCCCAACTGGAGGGACTTAGTTTCTCGATTACAATATGTTTCATTACAGAAGTTTGTCACCCATATACTTCTGTTGATTATTTTAATAGAAATACTCTTTTCTTGTCCAATTGATATCTTGAAAATATTCGAATTATTATTCCATGGGCCTATTTTTCATGTATGTTAATGGATTATGCTAATATATATGCTAACATTATATATTATCACCATATGCTTGTGTATCTTGGTTGTTGAGGACAAGTTGCAGGTATAGAGCTTTGAGTTGTGTGCTCAACGGTGGTCTTTATTGAACGTCCGGACGAGGTAGGCTCTTGGACTTGTCTTGTTATCATTTCATTTATATATCATATTTTGGATTAGAGTTGATTTTTGAATGTCATTCCATTTTTTGTGGTTTACCCCATACTATAGATATATTTTCCTCGTAACAAGGCCGCACCCAAGGATGAGATATAAAAAAAATCCATTTATTTCTGGATGTATTTGTCCAGACCGTTGATATACTTGAGCACCATATGTCACTCAGAATATTTGATACCCATCTTGGTGCAAAAAGTATGGAAGACATTGGTGAACTCTGGCACTGTTTGGTCTCTTTCCTGCCACAGTGTGGTCCATCTTGTATACAAGTCATCATAACTTCCAACAGGGTAGTATTGTTCCTTAATAGCATCCCTGAATGAACCCCAAGTGGGTGCAACTAAAAATAATTTGGATCCCTATATTCCTATAGCTCACAGAAAGTATCCCACCAATATTTGACATGGGGGATGACCTTGAGGAGTGTGAATGTAATATTTTCTCTATCGAAAAAGTTCTAGACAGAAAAATACCCTTCTAGAAGGTTTAACCATTTATCTACGACATTTGCATCTATTTGACCTTCAAATATAGGAATATCAAAATTTATCTATACCTTGAAGGAGGTGGCACCTCCGCTTGAGGTGGATGTGTTGCTTGTCAGCAACGGTCGAAGGATTTGTGCAAAGTTTTCCATCATCTCGTTCCTCTATCGCTCAAGGGATTCCTCGAGCAACATTTTGAAAGGATCTCTTGTCCCGTCGTATTTCTTTTTACCCACCATGGAAGATTTATTGGGCATGCAAGACCATTTGTCCTCAAGATAAACAATCTCAAGACCCAACTCTCTATACCCTGACCGCGTCAGGGACATGAATTAAAAAAAACGAAAAGGAATAGATTTCTTTGATACCACTAATCCATATTTATGAGTGGAAACAAATGAAACCATAGATTTATAATATGAACACAGAGACATGGTGAACAATAATAGAGATACAATAAGACTTGACTTTTATTAAATAAGAAACATGCTAAACATTATAAAATGTAGACTGAAACAAGCTTGCTAGAATGGTGGCATCTTATCTCCGAGAAGAGATGTGGTGGCTATGCTCATTCGCAAGAAGATGAGTACAATGAGGCTTTGAAGACATTTTTACAATAAAAATGAATGCCAAAACCTTATACATCCAAAAACCTAACCCTAGGAGATGAAGCACCAAAATTCATGTGGACTCTGTTGGGGTAAGTTAGTACATCAACTTTCCAGGGTCGTAATATTTTCATACGATCTTCATTTAGGGCGCACAATATCTCGTTGGGAAGGTATCAATGATGATATTCATTTTTGGGGCTCAATCAGAGCCTTTTTCCCATCATTGAGGTGCCCGATCGTGAAAAACAATGTTTAGGCCCTCAAAATGGCCCCATAAGTTCGGGACTCGAAAAAATACTAAAAATAGTAAATTGCCAAAAGACTATTTTGAGCCAGTAGGACTAGCTCCCCCATCATATGAGGAAATTTATATTGAATCTTTCCCCAGGTAAGCCACTTACCTTGGTGTAGGATTTTCCTTGCCTTGACAACTTGATAAAGCTAGATCCTCTGCTAGCGGGTGACCTTAACTTGTGTTTCCATGATTCGATCAGTGGATTCTTGTTCCATGCAGTCAGGGTTGAGCTCTGTTGGTGTCAATTTTTTTTCTATCTCTGAGGTGTCTAATAATGGTGGAATATAGGGTCGAAGGAGGTCCACATTGAACACTGGGTGCAAGCCAAGGAAGGGGGGAATGTTGATCTCAAAAGAATTGTCGCCCACAACCTTCGTTATGGTGTATGGTCCATATCGGAGTGGAAAAAGCTTCTGATGAGGCCATGTCAGGCGTTCTTTCTACAAGTGCAACCAAACTTTGTCTCCCACCTGAAACTCATGTGGCACCCGATGTTGATCATGGCGTTTCTTGTACTTGGAATTGGAATTCTGTAAAATATCCTGAACCTGTTGGCGGATGTGCTGGATCCGCTCAATGAACCGGGTGTAGTTTTCAACTTTAGTTGGAGCATGCGACGAGTCTTCCTGGGTGTCTACAAGAGGTAGTGCAACATCCATGGGACCCAATGGTTGAAATCCCAACCCCACATGAAAGGGGTTGTGGATGGTTGAGCTATGTAAGGCTTTATTGTAGATGTGTTGAACATAAGGAATAATATCATCCTAGGTGTGAGGGTGCTTGGAATTGTACATGTGCAGGATGTGCATGATCATCTGGTTGACGACCTCGGTTTGGCCATCCATTTGTGGGTGGAAGGCAGTGGAATTGGTGAGCTTGGTGTCCAGCAGTGGTCAGAGGCTTGAACAGAATGTGTTGAGGAACCGATTGGACCGATATGAGATAATGGTTTGTGGGATACCAACATGTACCCACACTCATTCAAATAATAGCTTGGCAATGGCCTCTGCTATGATTCTCTTCTTGTAGGTGGCCATAATCACCACTTTGGAAAACCAATCAACAACCACAAAGACATAGTCATTTCCCCGCTTGGTGGATGAAAGGCCCGACATGTATACCATTGAGATGGATTCCCAGGGTCTGTCAAAAGTAGGAAGAGGAGTTTACATGCCTTGTTTCTTAGTGGTCAGTTTGGCAATAGTGCATGCAATGCAGAGTTAGATATACTTGCTGACATCCTGTCAAAGTTTCATCCAGTAGAAATTTTGTTGCAGTACTACCACAATATTCTCCACGCCAAAGTGTCCTGCCACCCAAATGTAGTGGGCTTCCCAAATTAGCTTTTATCGCTCGCTTGATGAAACACAGAGGTGGCCCAGATATCAAAACATCCCATCTTGAAGATGGAAATTAGTGACAACTATTTTTGCGCCCAACATCTGGTAGGTGTTGTTGAAGTCAAGATATGTCTCATAGAGGTGGGGCCATCTGAAGGTCTTGTGGATGAAAGAGTCTATCACTGTGGTGAGTGCCGCAACTCGATATCGACTGAGGAAATTGATGACTCAATTGGTACTTCCTGTTTTATACTTGATGTTGAGGTGGAACTGCTACAAATATGTGAACCACTTCTGATGGCGGTCATTCTACAATTTTCCTTAAGTCTGCATGAACTAAAGTGGCTTATGATCAATGTGGATGACTGTCTCCTTCCTGAGAATGTAATTCCTCCATTGGTGAAAGGATTGCACAATGGAGTACATTTATTTATCATAAGTAGGGTACTTAAGGAAAAAATCTGATAGTGTCACACTATGATAGGTCACAGGGTAGTCGTGCTAAGTGAGGAATATGCCCACAACATAGTTTGAAGAATCTGTCTCGATCTCAAAGGGTTTTTGCAAGTCAGTTAATGAAAGCACTAGGATTGAGCATAAGTGTTACTTCAGATCATCGAATTATTTCTATTGGGACATGCCCCACAATTGTTTTTCCTTACCACCACCCCTGGTTATTTGGCTAAGGTCCCATGCAATATGGGAGAATCTCGACATGAACCTGCAATAGAAATTGGCAATGCCTAATAAGATCCAAAACTCAGTGAGCATGGTTGGGGTTGGAGAGTCATGAATGACTTGGATCTTGGCTAGATCAACATGCACACCATGCGCATCAAGAATGTAGCCTAGGTACTGGACCCTGTCCATGATGAAGGATCATTTTTCCAAGTTGGCATATAGCTTGTGCTGTCGTAGAGTGTGCAGAACCTGTTGAATATGCTGCAAGTGTTCTTCCCAAGTCTTGTTGTAGATGAGGATTTCATCTAGATACACCACCACAAAATAATTAGTGAAAGGCCGCAAGATATCATCCATCATCCTCATGAAAGTTGTTGGGGCATTTTTCAAACCAAAGGGCATGACCAACCATTCAAAAAGACCTTCGTTTGAATTGAAGGCATTTTTCCATACATCTGCTTGCTCTATTGGGACCTAATGGTAGCCAAACTTCAGATCAATCTTTCTGAAGTATTTTTCCTCCTTGAGTTGATCAAGGAGATCGTTGATTCAAGGAATCAGGTACCAATTCCTAACAATGATTTTATTTAGGGTCCAACAATCAATGCAGAGTTTCCATGTCTCTTCTTTCTTCTGCACCAGCATGATTGGGCTTCCACAAGGTGATTAGTTGGGTCAGATGTGCCCCTTGTGGAGCATTTCTTGGATCTGATGCTTGATCTCCTCATTTTCTAATAGAGAGTGATGATAGACTGGCCCATTTGGTAGCAGTGTGTCGGGGGTCAGATTGATGGGATGTTTGACCTAATAGTGTAGAGGTACCCCAGTAGGTGATGAGAATATGTCTTTGTATTCTTCCATGACCTTATCCACTTTCTTCTACTTTGTGGAGAGGTCAGTCACGGAGGACATGGATGTGGCTGCAACCTTTCACTCACTTTGAGAGTGAATCACGAATAAGACAAACTTTCCGGCCAGAGAAATGACATTCCTGCATTGCTTGGCAGATATCAAGGAAATAGCATTAGGTGAGACTACCTAGGGTATCTTGTACAATTTCCTGTTGAAAGTGATAATAACACTGTGAGGCCTAAACTCATATACAACATGACGTTTCCATAAATAATGTTGGCCCAAAATAACATCACAAGCTTGAAGGGGAGAAACATCACACAATACCTCATCTTTGAATGGCTTGATTCCGTATGACAGGGATAATTGTTTGCTGACGTGAAGATCGCTTCCTTGATGGAGCCATCCAATGGTGTAGGGTTGCAAGTGCAGCGTTATCGAAAGAGCTAGCTGCTTGATGACCTATGTTGAGATGAAGTTCTTATTGTTACCACTATCAATGATGAAGTGTAGCGGAGTTCCTTTCACCCACACCTATGAATGATGGAGGTTCTTGCCTTCCTTTGGATCATTAGGTTCGCCGGGTTGGATCTTGGTGGTAGTGACGGTAGCACTGGGTTCCACGTCAATGATCAGTCTCCCCTTTTCTGATTCTGAATTAGATTCAAAACCTGCATATGATTCATGTGATTTTACCTCAACCACTAATGATTTCTTTGAGCAGCAATCGACAGTGTTATGCCAACGACTCTTATGGAAGTCACACCACTTCTCGATATATTTCTTCGTCTTCCCATTGTCCTTCTTTTCTTGAGGCTTGGACTGGTTGTCCCGAGGTTTCCCATATTTGATATTTCCTTTGTTCTGCGGGTTGGGGCTGCCCTTTCTCTGCTTCTACTATGAGGGGTTCCCAGACCCAAACTATCATGTCTTTTTTTTAAGCTTCTGCTTGATTTTGACAACATATCGATAGGTTGTGCCCAAAGATGAGATATCCAAAAACTTCATTTATGTCTAGATGTATCTATGCAGACCACCGTAGTACTTGAGCACCAAATGTCTCTTAGAATCTTTGATACCCAGCTTGGTGCATAAGATATGGAGGACATTAGTGAACTCTGGCACTATTTGGTCCCTTTCATGCTGCAATGTGGTCCATCTTGTATACAAGTCATCATAACTTCCAATAGAGTAGTATTTTTCCTTAATAACATCCCTGAAGGAACCCTAAGTGGGTGCAACTAGAAATAATGTGGATCCCTCTATTTCTTGTTTCTCACAGAAAGTCTCCCACCAATCTTTGACATGGGGGATGGACTTGAAGAGCACAAATGTAATTTTTTATCTATCGAAAAAGTTGTGGACAAAAAAACACCCTTCTAGAAGGTTTAAGCATTTATCTACGACATCCGCATCTATTTGACTTTAAAATATAGGAATATAAAAATTGATGTGTACCTTGAAGGGGGTGGTGCTTCCGCTTGAGTTTGATGCATCTCTTGTCGACAACCATTGAAGGATTTCTACAAAGCTATCCATCATCTTGTTCCTCTTTTGCTCAAGGGATTCCTCAAGAATTTTTTTTAAAGGATCTATTGTCCCGTCGTCTTTATTTTCGCCTGCCATGGATGGTTTCTTGGGCGTGCAAGAGCAGTTTTCCTCAAGAGAAAAAATATCGAGACCCAACTCTCTATACCCTGACCACGTCGGGGACATATATTAAAAAAACAACAAGGAGGGGACTGCTCTGATACCACTGATTCAGATTTATGAGCAGAACAAAATGAAACCACATATTTATAATATGAACACAAATACACAATGAACAATAACATAGATACAATAAAACTTGACTTCTATTAAATAAGAAATATGTTGAAAACCGTAAAATGCAGACTAAAACAATCTTGCTAGAATGGTGGCAGCTTATCTTTAAGAAGAGATGTGACGACTATGCTCATTCGCAATAAGATGAGTATAATGAGGCTTTGAAGGCCTTTTTACAATAAACAAAAACACGAAAACCCTAGACATCCAATAAACTAACCCTAGGAGAGGAAGTGCCAAAATTCATGTGGGCCTTGTTGGGGTAAGTTAGTACATCAACTTCCCAAGGTCATAACCTTTGCATACCGTCTTCATTTAGGGTGTAGAATATCTCATTGAAAAATTATCGACGATAGCTCATTGGAAAGGTATCATAGGCCCACACAAATCTGAATGTACCAGATCCAAAATCCCTTTGAATCTGATGTCACTGCTTGAAAAATTCCTCTTGGGATTATTTCCAAGAGAACAACCTCTGTAAATGCCATCGTTCTCAACACGAAGTGGTGGAAGTGAAAGCACCATATTCCCCAGAGTAGAAAGAGCTCTATAATGTAAGTGAGCAAGTATCCTTTTCCAAAGCTCACTCAAACTAATAGAATCGTGTACAAGATCCTGAACTAGATGAACTGTCAATCTGTACAAGCTGTCTTCTCAAACACCAATTACATTGGCAAAAACCATGCTAGAGTTCTCTTTCCATGCAAGAAATTTTTCATCAGAGAAGGAAACCTTGTATCCTTTGGCCTCTATGGATGAAATAGAGACAAGGTTCCTTCTCATCCCTAGTACAAATAATACATCACTCAAATGAAGTGGGATACCTAAGTCTAGTTGAAGGGAAGTGGTTCGAGATCCCTTCACAACATATCTAGCATCATCACCAAGTACAATTGTAACAGAGAATCCTTCTCTACTAGTTCAGTGAGATGCTATCTATATCCAATCATATGTCTGGAAGCACCATTATCAATCAATCAGATATTATTTCTAGTAGGAATCGTACCTGAGAGGGCTGAGATGAATAAGAACTCCTCAGCAGGATTGGATCTAGTGTTAGGTGTGTTATGGCTCAGTTTGTAGTTTAGGTCAAGTAGTTGAAGGGTGAATGTCAAATTGGCGTAACAGGAGCTTCCCCACCCACTGTCACCTCGATGGGGGGCTCTTTCTATTCAGGGTGGCTAAACCCAAGGGAGACGTCCCTGGCAATCTGGAGTTTTGAAAGGCAAAGGTTTAAAGGATCAAGGCAAGTTTCCCCTTTCACAGATTACTGCCAAGAAGATAGTAAAAAAGAAGATACACCACAGAGAAGGCACCTGTTTGCGAGACAAGGCAACAATAATGATAATGCATGCAACAGTGGTTAATACTTCATTAGTCAATGACTATCAATATTATATATGAGCACATGCAGCAGTAATTATTGACGAAGTCAATGATTGCAATAACGACTATGGCTTATAATATTACTTCTCAATAAACACTGGAAATGATATAGCATTCAATGGAGATAATCAATTCTTGAATTAACTTAATGCATTAAATATCATTAATTGCTCACATAAAAAGGTTGTTGCATCACTATACTAGAGGTGACGTCATCCTTGTTCTAGGGTTAGTATTATAGACAAAGAGATCAACGTTTTGCAAATAGGCCAATGAAATTTATCAACACATCAATGTCTATCATCAGATGACTAAGCCGCAATGTTTTCTATCAACCAAAGGCTCAAATAAGGCATGACATCATCATTAATATAGGGTTAGTAGATGTTAGGTTTAGTTAGGGTTTCAAAT
>JASDQU010298585.1:0-13914 GCA_032191745.1 Picea mariana
CTCACTGAACAAGGAACTAGATCATTCCTAGGAGTTCCTCCGAGTAGATTCTAATCAATTTGGATCCAATGGCCGAGGTTACTCTCGAATTGAATCAAAGGTTCTAGTTCTCTCTCTCGGATTCCCTCTTAATAGAGTGCATCCCCTCTAGGACTGCAATTCACTCCGACCAAGACCCCTACAATGAGTGGTCGAGAACTCTCAATCTATATATTCGAGGGATAGGATTAAGGCACCTTTCCCAAGGTTTTATCCCAACATGGGACCATAGTCCACTCATCCACAAATTGAATGATGAAAAGTGTCACCTATGTGACACTTTGGCGACCAAACTGGAAATAAGTATCACCATGACATCATCTCCACACTTGTTCCCCGTGCTGGTTATGCATTGGCACATACGAGGAACCTTGCGTTGGAACCTCACCTTACCAAGGCATTGGGCCACCGACCTCATATAGGTTTACCTCATACTTTGCATGAAACCCATGATCTCTTGATCTCCCGATCTCTGGTGGAGATCGTACGACTGATGATTTATTAATGTTCAATCCAACGATCAGGGGTGTCGGGAAATGAATGAATCTGATCTTCCCCATATTAAACAAAGGGTTCCTATTCGACTGATAGTTCGATTTAGGACTTAACTACCCTGGGAATTCTTCTAAACCCTTTCTAAGGCTTACTAGGTCTTCTTGGATCTCACCTTACTCTGAGAACTATGTAAGCCTCTCTCTCTTCATCGTCTTAGATGAAGGTTCACAATCTGCATACTTTACTTCAAGGAAAAGGATTTCATAGGGATTAAGGCTCTTCGACTACACAAAGACCATTCGAGATCCCAAGGGCACTTATGCCACCATCCTTCCAAGGTAGACTTAAATATCTCACAAACTCTCGAGTTAGAGGCTCGTAATCTTTCGAGTGTTACACCCTACCTTTACCCTTCATATTGGGCTACACAGCTCTACCAGATCAATAATGAAAACATGCATACTTAATCCATTTTATTTAGGGATTCAACCATCCCTTCTCTACTTTCACGTTTTCCATTTAGACTGGGAATTAACATAAGTTCTAATGGCCTCCTTTATCCTCCAACACATTATTATTGCATTTAATGTATCGCTCATTTGAAACATGATTACAACATTCCATCCCTCTCAGAGATTATTTTTCATTTCTTAATTTGTATGCCTGGTTTCCTTTCACAGGGAACACATTGTAGTAGATATCTTACCTCTCTCAAAGGAGTTACAAACACACCTTTATTTTCTTTATTTTAGAACAATATATAATGTTCATATTCAGATGTGCAAGGAATGCACCATTCTTCCAACTTCATAATTCCTTAAATATAAAGGCTTATCATTAAATAACTATCAACATTACTAATCAAACATACACAACCATAACACAATTACATGCATCCATCCATACAATATGTTTCTATTTAACAAAGTGTATGAGATACTTATATGTTAAGTGAAGAAGTTAACCAACCAATTGGGTTTGGGTGTACATGTTTCCACCCAACCATAAACTTTATTTTCTCTATAACTTTGGTAGTAGGCCACCCTCATGCCAACCCATGATACCACTAGAGAATCAAACCCAGGTTCTCATGAATATTTTCATGTGAAGGTAACTCTCCTTCACACCACCACTGGTAGCAAATTCCTCACCCCTCCTATCGCATACCTCTTTGATGTTTATCAGATGCCTTCTAGCATCAAGCTTGCGACCTCTTAGTTTAAATTGGGTTCCTAGACTCTCTGATGAGCCTTGCAACCAGATACTTCCTCCGAGACTCATGTCTCCGTGCACATATGTGGGCACCCTCCCGCCTTCTTCCTTCCCAATCCCAAAATCTCATCTCGTTTGTCTCCTCCCTTTTCCCCTTGATGTTTGCACTCGTGTGCTTCTCTTTTCCATTTCACTTTATCTAAATTTAATATTTCAATTTTATATTATATATAATTTTGAAATCCTTTGTAGCGCTTTATTGAAAAAATGCCTTTAAACAATCCCACAAACATGAATGCTACAACATCATCGTGTCATTCAGATATACGACACTCTTAAAGATTGCTAATTTGAGCAGCTTGTGGAGCATAGACCTTCTCAAAAGTAACATTTCACGTCGTGCTTTACATTGAATGACAATGAAGAAACGAACAATTACGTTTATAACATCATTGGGTTATGTTTATGTTCTAAACATATTTCCTAAACTCTTGATACAGAGATATAATACTTTTCTATGGATTTCTAAAATCTCCATACCGAGATATAATATTTTTTTATGCATATCTGTAACAAAGGGGATTATAATGTACTTGTACGTTTTTTTGGTGTATCTCATCTTATTATCAATGACTGATATTAAATGAATTGATGTATCTCATGTTCAGTCATTTAGCCATGAGATACATCAATTCATTTAATATCCATGGGTTTATTTGCTACAAATTCTTACTATTCTATTAACTCCCTATCTCTCTTCTTCATATGCAACCAACACATAATAAGTAAATAAATTTCATATTTTTGTATTTTCTTCCATTTGCTGAAGCACTTTAACCATTCTAAAAGTTTATAGGTATAAAACCTAAAATCAATTCATATAACATAAGTATGAGGCCACCCAAGAGTCTGTATTTTTTTTACCAATTCCCTAATGCTTTGTTCTCAAGTGAGACCTAGAAAGCATAATTGTAAGTTAATCAGTGTAAAAATAATGTTTCCACATAAAGGAAAATAGAAAAAACAAAACAAAACATTCTCATCACAAATAAGATATATCAAACTTTTAATATCTATATTATTAAATAAAAAAAATAGAGTATGTTTTCCCTTGATATCCATAAACTAACTTAAACTTGTACTCTCAAGGCTAAAGGATAAATAAGGTTGTTAGATATATTCACTATGCAAATGGATAATAATGTCTCTTTTTATAAATGAAACATATTAACTTTATCAACAATAACAACAACAACAAAAAACTAAGTAAATCAAGGTTAAAGGATAAATAAGGTTGTTAGATATATTCACTATGCAAATGGATAATAATGTCTCTTTTTATAAATGAAACATATAACTTTATCAACAATAACAACAACAAAAAAAACTAAATAAATATAGGATAAGGACCATTTTTTTTTAATTAGAAATAAATGTATTTATTAAAATATAATCCACAACATCCTTTATGGAAGGAAATCATATTTTACAATAAGAAGAAATTTAACAGTTTAATGACATGTATGTCATATGACAACATTTTGAATTTCTTTCAACAATATGCTTGCAACTTACAGATTGTTACCACCCATTCTCTTTAACAAGCTTGAAATAACACATGATAACATTTGTGTACCTTAGAATTTGATGGCTTTTATGAATCAAAAACATATAAACCTACATCTCATGGCACACTACATTCAACATGTAGTAACCTAGAATTCAAGGAATTCCAACTATTGAATAAAAACCATAATTTCCCCATTTGAGCTTCCTATACCACCAAGCACAAAATATTTCATCAAGATTGTCAAGAAGTCATGAAAAGGGAAAAATAACTTCGAAGAAAGGGGAATATAATCTTCTAATATTTCCATACTCCACCCAAAATTCTTTTTGGGAAGGATCACTACACACCCTTCAAACATAAAATGTTGATTACAATCAAGCTCAAGGAAATCAATGGATGCAAAACTTTCTTCTAGTTTACTATGGATATGACAGACTATGCAAGTAGAACAAAATATGTTCAAGAAAACCATGCTATCTAAAATTTAATATGGGTATTTTTCTTAAAAAAAACCCACATAGTTTTTTCATCATTGACCAAACTAGCTCGCTATGCCACCCATAACTTCAAGAGAAGGCGCCTTTAGGGAAAGAGGAATAAAAAACCTGTGAATAATAAAAGGAGGCATCCTATGAACTAATATATTGTCATGGACCTATGCAATTGCTAGTAGTATCTTCACCATTATGGTGTTCTTGGTAGGTATCAATATACTCCCAGGTTACCTCTTATTTCACACCGCTCTCCCTTCATTCACCATAAAGGAGACCATTCTCAATATCTTGCCTCTTGATGCCACTTCCATCCTGATATATAATACTATCATTTTCCTCCTTATACTCATTCCCAATTCCAAGGTAGCCATGGATTATGAGCCCTTGATATTTGAACTCCAATTCCAATGATATGAATCTTAGGGGGGGCTTATAGTCTATGTTTAGATGTGTAAGTCATAAATTCATATTTTTAAGTAAAAGAGAACTTGATAGATATGTAATTTATGGAAAGAATCCCAATCAAAGTTGACTTCATCAACAAGACACCTTATAAGGAAGAAATAAGAAGAGAGTGAAGGTGGGGAAGGAGAGGTCCCAAAATTGGATTCATTGCATGTAATGGTTCTTCTTAATTGAATCCTTCTTCTCCAACTCTCTCTCTCTCTTTGTCATATTTATCTAGTGTATTCAATTCTTTTATTTTAATCATTGTTGTTATGATTAATTTCATGGTAGATTTGTATTTTTCCTCTCCTCTTCTATTGGCATTCAAGCCTTTTGGATCTGATCCCTCAAATTACAGATCATTGGTATCTAAATGGGAAGCCACTCCATATGAACCAAGGTTTGGAGAATATTTTTAGTTCAAATTTTTGTATCAATATCCAACCTCATTTTGGCACACTTGGAGTCCATTTGTTGGGCCATGCACTGTAAATATCACAATTGGTATGCATGGATGACATGGTTTTTCTACCCTTGGATTTTTGTTCACCATTGCAAGGGAATCCTTACAAGTATTCACTACATCCATTGGTATGCAACATTTTCAAAAAAAATTCATGGTTTCCATGTTTCCCACAAAGGTTCAATGAACTCTATAATAGAATATGCTTCTGTACAAACCATTGACATCCTTTGTGGCTCTGTACACTCGATGCTCATATTCAAGATTATTACATATTCATACAACCATGTCATGTACTAAAAAATATACATGTGACATTTTGAGTTTTGAGATACATGATTTCATCCCTTTCTCAGCTTACCCACAATGGTATGGCCTCCTTAGAAACAAAATAATGGATGGAATATAGGGAAACCATCTTTTGATAACTTTATACACGTGCCAGAACCTCTATAGAGTGTTTCAGAGGGCATATTATAGCTCTTTTAAAAATATTCTCTATTCAAATGAGCTTTTTTATGGACTTTCATTATGTTACCTACTTTATGAGATACCATTGATTGAAGTATCAAAGGTCTATAAAAAAATGCAGCCATGCATGTCTTGAGTTTTAGGAATATTTTTTTTACTGCATGGGATACAATAGAGAAAGTATCTTATATCATTGGAAATATATCTTCGATGCCTCAAATAGTTCTTCAACATAATTTTATTTCATCATTTTTAACAAAAACTATGAACAAAATTGTAGCTAGAGTTCCACTATGAGAAAAATAGGATTTTTTTATTTCAATCTTTTTTTTTGGATGATTGTATGATGATCATAATGGGGTATATCTTTTTTTTAGCATGGGTGAAATGATGGGGACCATCATTTTCTAGGGGGGGAAGGGTTGATCTCAATTTTGCGGTGTCTTATAGTCTAAGTTTGGATGTATAAGTTATAAAGTCATATTTTTACATAAAAGGAAACTTGAAAGAAATGTAATTTATGGAGTCAAGCCTAATAAAAGTTGACTTCATCAACAATACACATTGTAATAAGGAAACATTAAGAGAGTGAATGTGGGGAAGGAGAGGTCCCAAAATTGGCCTCATTGCATGTGATGGTTCTTTTTAATGGAATAATTCTTCTTCAACTCTATCTCTTTCTTATATTTTTTTTGGTGTATTCAGTTCATGTATTTTCATCAATGTTCTTGTGATTAATTTCATGGGAGATTTGTATGTTTTCTCTCCTCTTCTCTTGGCATTCAAAACTTTTGGATATTATCCCTCAAGATATGGATCATCAAAAGGCATGAATTTCCAAGTCTCTTGTTGGGTGCATTCTTGTAGGTTCCCTCATGGCCCTAGATGAAACAATAGATGTGTACAAAACCTCTATAGATGAAACAATAAATGTGTACAAAACCTCTATAGATGAGGATGATGGAATATTGAGAAGAAAAAGGTCTCAACTAATGGAAACAAAAAAACTAGAATGACCCCAAGCTTGAGTTGGGGAATTCAAAGGCCAAACCAAAACTAACCTAACACCTTGAAATAATGATGGTTTAGACCATTTGTAGAACAATTAGATAATGGGATTTGGAGAATTCGAATTATAATCCCAACCCTAACATATTGGATAATGGCAAAGAAATCCATTTGTAGAGGAATCAATTATTGGAAATTACACAGGTCCAATCTCCAAGAAGAAGGATAGCCAAACTAGTCTAGACTTCTAATAAACTATAGGGTTCAAATTTAGGAAGAGTTAAAAATTACTTATCTTGATGCAACATAAAAAAAACCATACTCCACCTACCCTAAGAACAACTAAAGGAAACTTTTAGGTGGCACTACTGTCCATTTTCATGCTTTTTCCAAACCTAGCAAAAGGACCTTCACCAATGGTAGCATAGAAAGTAATCATTTGTTATGCTAAAAAATGTATTTAATAGAGCATAAATTATAGAACCATAGTTGATTTTTTTTTAGTATGACTAAAACCCCTATCTCATTGAATTTGAATTAACATTGCAAAATCTAGACTAAAAATCTATGAATTTTGATTTTGAAGGTGTCAATATCAAAATTCTAAAGTGAAAATTTGAGTCATGAAAGTGCAAACATTGGTCGTCAAAAATATTATTTTCAATTCCAAAAGTACTATTTTTTTATTAAGAAAATGTGAATTTTTAAATACAAAAGTGTTAATTTTGATTACAAGTGTGGATTTGATTTCCAAAACTATCACTATGTAATTGCTACAATGTGTATTTATATTTGAACATTTTCTATTTTTTCTTAATGTTTATATAATATCTAAATCTAATATTAATGTACAATTCTCAATCGATTATTTTTGTATGTGCATGCATAATATCACTATGATACCCATTTCTAAATATATGAATATTGAAGAGATTCAATAAAAAAAACACAACAACAACCATTGTATTATGGAGCTGTACATTTTAATAAATATTTAGTGCAACATCACTCAAATAAAGTCTCATTCATTAGCATGAGTCCCACTCTCAACATTATTTTTAATCTTCTCTTTGTGTGCCTTAACTGGTACAACACCCTTCTTAGTTATTTTTGTATCTTATTTTGTTCATCCCATCCTTGGTGACCATGCCCACATGATGCTATTAACACCAATGAAGACATCTTATTTCAAACTAAAAACCCAGTTTTTATTTTTTATTTAAACAATTTTTATACAATACTTTGTTAGCTTTTGATGTTCGAGTTAGCTTCTACCATTGAACATCTTATTTGTAACACTCCATGGTAGCATCTAGGTCTTGGTAAAAAATTCCCCTTTCCATACCCAAACATATCACATAATATATCTCTCGTGATTGTACTATGAACATTTGTCCCTTTACAACATCATACATTGGAGAGAATGGATATCTAGGATTATTACATAGATAACCAACATAGAAATCTTCCATTACGAGGTCATTTTCCCACATTTACACTTTCATATCCTCATGTAAGGACTTTATAGGATCATTTTTTCTTATTTCCTATGGTATGGATGGATATAAATTAGTTGTTGAGTAGATAATTTCTCTAAAAGGGAGTGTCCAAAGATTTCTATATAGTCTCTTAATAAATGATCTTGTGATGTCAATATTGTTCCCCTCCCTTATCAATCCCTTTCTTTCATAATGAAATATATGTTTCTAATCCTATTTTTACTTTATCCATATCATAAGGTCTCCTTACCTATAGATTCAATTTTTGGGGCTACCACATTGGTAGGTTTGCATTACCATTAGGAAAGGAACACAACATATTAATAGGAGGTGACCAATTTTCACCCCAAGGTCAGGATTTATTTTTCATAATTGGGCTACCATCAATGAGCTATAATTTGAATAATTGACATTATTTCATGCGAGTGATGTTGGAGATACTATCCAAAGGTATGGTTTCACAAAGCTATTGAAGTTAAAAAAACCATCAATTAAATATTAAACATAGGAATTGTGATCCTCATATGTCCTATAAGTGTCCACCATATCTGATAGTAAAGTATGTATTTTTGCATTGATCAAGTTAAAAAAATCCCATAAGTTTCATATATATCTTCATGTGTACCATGGGAATCAAAATTCAACAACGTCAAACACCCTTCTCAATGTTAAAAGGGTTAAAAATGAAAACACAAAGAAATTGTGCTATTAGCCTCTTTATTTGATCCTTAAAAGTTTGTATTATCAACACTCATCTCATGTGATTTCATATCATCTTGTGTAATGTCCCATTTTATTTGACTATTATAATATACTACACTTATTATTTGAGGGAATATGTTTACAAATGACCTAGTTATTTGACTGTTATTATGATCATGAAACATGAACTTTTATTATATGTTCGAGTTTAAAATGATGATGATTGAATGGTTTGATTTTAAATTTATTGATGACTATATGAATTGACTTTGAATTACTTAGATGCAAGATATGATAATGATCCGTAGGATTTATATAATTATAAATAGAATGTGGATACATTAATTTGAATATTATTGATAGTTTGCCTAGTATGATAAGAAACTGCAAGTGTGCATTGTAATACCCCAATTTTGGCCCCTAGGTTGTAAATATATATGTTCTTATGATATGTAGGATAGTGAGCCGATATGTTTGGGCCAAAGTGCAGGTATATGATACTTAGGCTGGTGAGTCGGTATGTTGTTGCTAGAGTGCTTGTAAAGATGACAGGAAAAAGAACCTAGTTATGTAAATTGTACATATATGCTAATTAATAAAAATAACACCATGACTGTAGACCATAGGATGAAGAGGGTATGGAGGGATGCAACTCCACAAGATGGAAAGGTAAGGGGGGTTTAGTCCTATGTCATAAATTCATAACCTTAGATAAGACTAAAGTCATAACTTTATGAGATATAACCTAAGTTCCTAAGATATGGAGATATAACCTAACTTATCTGGAATTGTTTTCGCAAATTTGGTCGTAGGAGAAGGTGAAACCGAATGCATTCACATTTTCTATTGTTATCAGTGTACATGGGCGATTGACACGTGTTAGGGGAGGGGAGGGGAGGGGAGGCGAGGCGAGGCGAGTAGATTAGGTTCCTGTTCATGCCGTAAAAAGTGGAGTTGAGTCTCATGTTTCTATGGGAAGTTCCCTAGTTAAAATGTATTCCAAATGTGGGAACCTGGATGATGCATGTGTTTGACAATATTCTTCAACATAATGTTCTTTCATGGAATACAATGATAGCTGCTTATGCACATCATGGGAATTCTCTCATGATTTCGAAATCTCATCCTAACTAGGACGTCATGGGAATTCTCACATGACTTCGAAATCTCATCCTAACGAGAAGCATAGGAATGGATTCAAATGAGATTTACTTTGTAAGTGTTCTCATATATCAAAGCTCAAATTGAATTTTTTGTGGAAATTTTTTTTTTGATATGTATGAAAAATGTATGGGTGAGTCATCTTGCTTATCAATATCTTATCATGTTCATTCATAAAGTGAGTTTTTAAATTGTGAAAAATAAAGTCAATATATTTTAGGTAATGGGGATGTGAGGTCTCAAGGGGTTTATAGATATTGAGGGATATAAAAAAGAGTATTTAATAAAAATAAGGGTTTATTTGATTGGAAATGTGTATTGGGAGGAGGGTTCAACAAAATGATTTTGGGAGATATTTACCGATATCTAGTGAAATTAGGGGTAATATTTAATATCCCATGAATGGAGGTGTTATGTCATAGGTTCATTGAGTGAATACCTTGTGGAAAAATGTGGGAGCAAAGATGATGAAAAACAAATATTTGACAAATAACTGAACCAAATGTTGTTTCATATACTACATCAATTGCAGGACATGTACAACATGGAAATGGTGAACATGCTCTCAAAGTATTCCGTCAAATGCAAAAAGTAGGATTCAAACCAAATGACTTTACATTTTCCAACATTTTAAGCGCATGTGCTAGCCAATCAACTTTGGTACAAGGAAAAAAGATCCATACCAACATTATTAAATTTGGACACGATATATATTTTTTTGCACAAAATGCCCTTATTACTATGCATTCCAAATATGGGAGCATAGAGTCTGCAAAACAAGTGTTTGACAAGATTCATGTGAAAGATTCAATATCATGGAATTCAATGATGGCAAGATATGTAGGGCATGGGTTTGGGAAAGTGGTCGTCTATATTTTTGAGTAGATGCAAAAGATGTGTGTGAAACCTAACCACATTATCTTCATTGGTTTTCTCTCTACATGCATGCATGTCTTCCTAGTAGATAATGGTTATCACTACTTTTTCTCTATGAGTAGGGATTAATGCATTAAACCTTGTTTGAAGCACTATATCTGCATGCTTGACCTTCTTGGTTGTGGTAGACAACAAGATTAAGAAGAAGAAATTATAAAAAAAATCCCAATAAAATTGACGCTACTATCTAAGAGTGTTTTCTTGGTCCCCACTAACTTCATTATATTATAGATCTTGGAGAATGTGTGGAAAAATACCTTTTTTTGTTGGATCCAAAAATTGATGCACCCTATGTGCTTCTCTCAAACATTTACTCTGCAATTGACAGATGGGATGATTTATTCAAGTTAAGAAAAATGATGAATAGGGGATTGGAAAAGATATCAAGATGTAGTTGGAATGTGATTGAAATTTGAATGCATTCATTCATTGTCAGAGACAGAACATGCCCACAAATTAAGGAAATATCTGAATCAATGGAAATCTTGGCATGGTATATCAAGGAAGTTGGATATGTTCCTGACAAAAATGGTGTACTGCATGATGTGGAGGAGGAGAAAAAGGAGCATCTTTTCTATTATAGAAAATAACTATCAATTGGGAGAATTAGGAACATATTTGGCTCCAAACCGACAAGCTAGAAATTCTCCACACGGGTATTTAATTCATCCAAAGAAAGGAAGTTCTTATAAAAATGTCCTTAGAAAGGAAGGTTGTTACTTTTTCATGTCGATTTTTGTTCTCATAAAATTTTGAGTTGTAAATGTGCTGCTATAATTATTCTTCTTTAGTATGAGAGGTATATAAATAACTTGAATGTTGAACTTTTTTTTTTGTAAGCTAATTTTTTGTATTTCCTTCTATATTGAAAGATCAAAATACAAGCGAAGGGTCCTGATTCTTGGGATGCCAACAAAGAAAACCAACCCATAAACCAAAACCTTACTTTCTGAAAGGTCTTTCCATGGGGACCAAAATTTGAAACCATATTACAATTTTGTTGTCCATTAACTAGACTAAGACTTGAGATAATTTTGATAATTAAAAATCTATAGATAAATAAACTAAGCATGAGAACATGATCTTAGAGCATAATTTGAGAGAATAATCATATGATAGATGAGTTGTTTTTTCCATTGTTCTAGGAAGGATAGAGCCATGCAGGGACAATGACTCATTGGAGAGTTCGTTCCTGGTGTAGTTGACGTTGTTGGGGAGTGGAGAGCATTCCATACAACATTTCTATATTCTTTTCAATGAACTATTTATGAAAATTCTTGTCCACCATTTCCCCTCTTAGCTCAAATATTAGTTGCAATTATTCCTCAGAGCACTGCATTTGTTGAACCTTGTCGTCTTGTTGATGGGAGCTCTCACCTTATTTGGGGAGCCTAGAACCTTGGCTATCCTTTGGAGGTACAAAAGTTACAAACTCATTCTGAACATCAGTATCACATATAGACAAGGGAGAATCAACATTTTCGTTGCCAAGTTTTTGTGGAAAATCCTCCAATTCCACCACACAACCCCATGTCTCTGCCCCACTCTAAGTATCTCAGGATTCTCATTCCTCTGTTATTCCCTCCAATTGTAGGTTTGAATCATCAACATCACTATTCGAGGGAGAAGGACTGTGGTATCACCTAAAATAGATATGAAAATTTCCACTTCCCCTACACACCTTGGCTCTTTCAAAAGGCATGGTACTTAGGATGATGAAGCCAGAGAAAACATATATTCTCAAGTAGTAGAAGCTCAAGATTGCATAACAATTGAAATGAAGAAATCTAGAAGATCTTTCTCGCTTCCGAAACTTATGTGTGCCTTCCTTGCAGAGGCCTTACGAAATTCGAGAATACCCATAGCTCCATCCTATGCATTAAATATGACCTCCAAAAAAGACATCAAGTTTGTTCATGAATGTTGTATAGATATTTTTAGATCCAACCTTCATCATATTGTGCAATATAAAACCTTTCATAAAGTGTTCACCCCATTTTTGTTAGCTTGTTTTTGCCACTGGACTTGAAAAGAATGAGGATATCTAGATGGTGATGTAGAGGGTCATCTGTCGAGTTATCATTCTATTCATAATGAAACCCCATCCAGGGGATTTCCTTCCAATCCGACCATCTCTATACATTCCATAAGAAAGGGAGGTGCATGTATTTGGTTTGCCTCATAGGCTAAGTCCCACTCACGATATTCGACTCCAACATTTTTCAATTTTTCCACAATATTGTTGGCCTCTTGTCGAACATGAGAGGGAAGAGGCACAAGGTGAGGGAACAAGGAGTTCAATATTGTTAAGGAGTCTCTAGATAGGTGATATCTTTGTAGGATCTAAACCATTCAAGAGCTTTGAGAATGTATAGATAATGATTTGTGAATCCCCTTCGACAACGATATGATGAAAACAAGGATGAGAGACATCATATATTTCTTTGAGAAGGCCCTAGATTTATGCCAAGTTATTGTTGTCATAGCCCATGCTTCCTACAAGGATATTGCAAATTCTCCCATTTTCATCTCTAAAAAAAATGCCAAAGCTAGCCGAGACTAGGTTTCCATTTGATGCTCCATCAAAGTTAAGCTTAAGAAATATCGGAGGGGGCCTTTTCCATATAACAATTCTTAGCATGGATGGGGGATAAATGGGGTTTGAAACCTGATTTGGATTGATATCAAGGTTCCAATTGTTGAGAATAGTTTTCTATTTAGGCATGCATGATAAATCTTTCTCTGACGATTATTTCATTTAGATAGTAGGTCTCCAACTTTCAATAGTGGTAATGACGTTGTCATGCTTCATGTCGGTCATCCTCATTATCTAAGTGAATTGATCCCATTCGAGGGAACTAAATGGGCATTTCTTGAGAATGTGTTCCATAGATTCCTCTTTCTAGCAACAAAGAGGATAGGTGGAAGGACCAATGAATATGAGATTGTCCGAGGTGAGAATATGATTTTGAACCTATACTCACTTTTGGCCATAGATTGGCCTTCCAAATGATGTATCAAATATTCTCCTTGGGGAAAAGGTGAAACTAATATTTGAGAGCACATGACTCTTTGATAGAGAATATTCCTTTGAGTGATCTAGGAGGATCCACAGGTCCAGAAAATGATTAAAAATAAAAGTTCTCGGAATCAGACCAAACTAATTCCACTGCATCCATATCATCACGTTGATTCCGACCATATATTTACTTCCTCAAATGGACACCGTACGAGAAATTTATCACACTCTAATTGAATTCCCAAATAGGTTAAAATTCAACAATCAATAGGAAAAAAATCAACGTCGATGTCAGCATGACATCATGATGATGTGGAATCGTCTGGAGGTGACATGTGGCATATGACCATACAATGATGTGGTAGAGAAGTGGCATGTTGACTGGGTAAGTGTGGTAG
>JASDQU010298587.1:0-12151 GCA_032191745.1 Picea mariana
TTTTATGGTCCTTATACAGTTCTCAAGCGTGTGGGACAAGTCGCCTATCAGTTATCTCTACCCAGTCATTCGAAGCTACATCGTATTTTTCATGTTTCATGCTTAAAGAAGGTGATTGGAACTAGGTGCCAAATTCAAACCAACCTTCTCGAGTTAGCTAAAGAAGGATCCATTTGGCTACAGCCAAAAGCATATTTGGACCATCATGAGCGTCACCTGCATCAGAGAACCATCAAGGAAGTGCTAGTCCAGTGAAAAGATACAACTCCAGCAAATGCCACTTGGGAACTAGCTACCATTCTACAGCAGTTTCCACATCTCAAGCCTTGAGGACAAGGTTGTTTTTAAGGGGGTGGATATGTTAGGGTCCTAACCCGCACATAGGTAGAGAAATATATTCAGATGTAATAAAGGTCAATATTAATAAGGCCTTTCAATAAAATAGAATAAGGTGGATGTAAGAAGACCTAATAGAATCTTCCACTTCTAGAAGGATCTTCCTCTAGATGCTTCTTTTGATAGACATATTTAGTATAAATAAGGGTCGAGGGTATGAAAACCCTAGCTTGGAGATTATTGTAATAGAGTGTTGCTCGACTGGAGGTTTCCCCCTCGAAGAGGCCCATGAACATTGATTTCTGAATCAAAGTGTTATTTTTGTTGTTGTTCTTATATCATTTATGTGTTATTGTGGAGATTATGCTGGTTATAATATTGTTATTCTGCCATTTCTAGCATTTTATTTCTGTTCCACATACTTTTTATATCTGGTATATTACAGGAGGTCATTCAATGTAAGGTGGACTAGGTCCACAATAGTATTAAATAAGGCCCACTATGGTAGTTAGATATAATAAATGTAAGAGGACTTCTTACAAGGTTCTACTTCTAGAAGGTTTTTCCTCTCAAATTTTCTTAGGTGGTTGGTAGCACTATATAAAGGGGGAAACCTTCTAATGAGCTTTAGCTCCAAATACAATACTTCTCTTCATATCTCATTACATTTCTTGAACCCTTTTATATAGTGCTACCAACCACCTGAGAACATTCTAGAGGAAGAACCTTCTAAGAAGTCATCTTACATTTATTATATCTAACTACCATAGTGGGCCTTATTTAATACTATAATGGACCTAGTCCACCTTACATTGAATGACCTTCACTATTATCACTATGGACCCTTTGGGGACCCCACTACCTCTCTATCTACCTAACAATCTGGACCGTTAGATCCAGAGCATCATTGTTGGATCATGGGAGGTTAGTAAGGTCA
Source organism: Picea mariana (assembly GCA_032191745.1). Taxonomy (NCBI): domain Eukaryota; kingdom Viridiplantae; phylum Streptophyta; class Pinopsida; order Pinales; family Pinaceae; genus Picea; species Picea mariana. The sequence goes on from JASDQU010298587.1 coordinate 1,274, forward strand.
TGTTTGACCGAGAATTGTCGACGATGACAAAAGTCGGGGTCAATGACAGTCGTTGGTTGATGGATATTTGATATTAAACCTCATTTTTTGATCCATCAAAATCTCCACATCACATGGTAAGGGATGGACGATAATCTCCAGGTAAGTTGGCATTGCCGACATGATATGGACCATAGAGATCAAGAGTCGAGAACCATTAGATATGGGAATGGTACCCATTGGAGGATCGTCAATGAAGAGAACTCTTCTTTAATGTATTATTTTTCCCTGATGATGGGTGGAGTGTAAACTCGAAACATTGGATGTTTCAAAACTTCTTACACAGTTTTTATCTAAAAAACTCGCTAACAAGATCTCTACATGTTCATACATCAAGAAGAGGGAATCAATAGACAATATTGTTTTCATGTTTATAAAGGTGAATTATTAGCTTCATGAGATCAAAAGTGAAGAAATTCAAAAATAAGGCTATTCGAGATACCAATGATTTGAATTTAGATAATGAGCTTGGAGAAGAGCATAATTCTGTCAGAGAAAACCAATGAAAAACACCCATATAGTTCAATTTCCACAAGTGTTAAAAGGTCATATTGTGGATGAATTTATTTGTATTTGTCATTATATTAAAGTATGCCTTGGGACTATTGCTAACTTCTTAACATGTACCATCATTCCCAAAAATGGACGGTTCAACCCTTAAGTGCCAAACCACTGAGTATCCTAGAGAGAGCTCAAAAAAAACCTCTATAGTTATACCTCCCAATGGTGAAATTGCACGACTTGGCCTCTATTTTTGAAAACCTAAGTGCTTCTACAATCACCAAATCCTCAACCCTCTTCCTCGTTACTCTCCCTACCATCCAACCTACAATTATGTCTACTAGAGAGGAGGTTGTTATCATTCAACACAATGTTGATATGATGAACTACCTTTCCTAAAAAATGACACTATGAGTGAGTTGGAAGTGCATGGGGCCACTATTTTTGGCCACTCTTCCTCTATAAGAGAAGGCCATTTTCCAAAAGAGCCTATTGTTAATCCCAACCAAAATATAGTGGAGCATGATTGTATCTACGTTGTTCCCATACAACATGGTTTCAATAGTTTGAGTGTAGGAAATGGTGAGGACCCACGTAAAAGAAAGGATACGAGAAAGGAATATTTGGTTTTCTATTCTAAGGATCCTTGTTAGAAAAATAGGATCACAGAGCAATAAAAAAAGGAAAAATGTGGAAATAAAACATAGAAAATACACAATACAATAGAGACACAGATATATGTGGTTCACTCGGTGTGGGATACGTCCACTAGAGAAATTGGTAGGTCCTTAATTTTTATTATCCATCAAAATGAAGGGATATAACCTACAACACACCCGTTGTAACTTCCTCTTCTTTCTCTCATGATATCCTCTCTCAGAATACAATATTCACAATGATACACAACTGCAATACAATTTCCTCATAAAAGAGGGTTGCCTTCTAGGGGAAAAAACTCTAACATAACTTTTACTGTCATATCTGTGACCTTATAATGAACGGTCCAGATTCACCCGTAGGGGGAATACCCCCCTACAAACCCCTTGCGTGGAGGGGTGTACAATATTCCAGGATGTACAGTCTTCATGGGGTATAAACAAGGCTAAAAACAAAGACCTATGAATCAAGAAGATAATCGGGCTCCACAACCAAAAATCTCCCACTTGGAGACAGATCGCAACAACTCCATTGTTGTTGTACCTACTGGAATATACTCCACTTTGGACCTAGAAAATTTATCATTTTCACCTTCATGCTTGAAGACCAACTGAAATTGAGTAGTGTTGACGGGCGAAATCGACCGTCCATGAACTAAGAGAGTGGAACTGGTACGGGGTTGTCTAATAACCCAAGCCGTTTGGGATGAACCACCCTGACGGGTTTAGCGGCTCCGTTAGCCGATCTAAGGTCCTAAGAAAAAAAAATAAAACTAATCTAAACTAACTAATCTAACTAAACACAAATAAAACAAACTAAACTAACTAACAATAAATAAAACAAACTAATAAACTAATCTAATTAAACTAACTACTAAAACAAACTAAACTAAAACTAATTATTAAAACAAACTAAACTAATATAACTATTCTATATATACAATCTACTAACTACTATTATACTAACTCTAACTAAAAGAAATATAGCTTATTCACAAAATGTACAATATCCACAATTCACAGATTTAAATAAAACCTGAAAAACTCATTTGCATTTTGTCATGAGACAGTAAAAGATATTTTTTTGTTGATTTTATGAACAAGAAATAAAACAAAACTAACTAAAATAAACAACTAATATACTAATTCTAACTCTAAATCTAACTAACTGACCTGGAAACGCTCCAGGTTTGTCCTGTGTATGATGATCTTCTAAGCTGATCGGAGGGAGGAAACCCGCACCGAATAATCCAGAAGCTTCTCGTAAACGATAGCTACAATTCTCTTTAAGTTTGTTTACAGGACAAACAAGACATAAAAATCACAACAATCATATAATTTATAAATCTTAACAATTAGGTAAACCTGTATGCAAAGACTTATACAAAATAATTCATTTGATGAAGAAGAGAAATCTGTCATTCATAAACTGAACCAAGTAATTGCTGCGTTTTAATATTGAAAGAAGTCAGACATTGGATCATATTAATTAAATCATATCAGTTTGCAAAAGACTAAGATAGCTAAAGTAGTCATTAATCAAGTGCAAATTGATAAGCATAAACATGAAACAAAAGATTGATATTATGAAAAGCAAAAGTTGTAGCAGAACATCAACTTCTGTCTCTGTTTGTATTAGAAATCCATATCCTTGTTCTCCCACGAATGAGGATGATCCTTATTACAAAAATAATAAGTATTTATAAGTTTTCCACAGGGTAAAACCTCCTTGTGGAAGTTATAAAACTATTTACACAAAATCTGGGAAGATATCCTAAAATTGACTAAACTAGGAAACTAAAATAAAACTAAAACATCCAAATATCCCCTAGACTGTCCAGCATGTCCCATGCAATTCGAATTCACCTGCAAAGGGTCCAAAATAGACAAGTTATAAGGATCTTTTATTAATAAAATGATGAAAATCTAATTCTACAGACTAGCTACAGAATCATCTGATTTTGTAGCTAGTCAAGATACAGAATCAGCATTAAGATCAATTGAAAATCTTTCAAAGATTTCAATTTAATTGACATCCAATAGCTATTCGAAATCGAATCATTTAATTTGAAATTATTATACCATTTGAAATCAAACATAATCAAAATCATTCACCGAATACAGAGATAGATGTACTCTGTTTATTTTTTCACCACAAAGTCGGGTCAACAGAATCATAATCGAACAGCAATGCAATCGTTTCATAACGAATCGAATTCAACATAATCAAAACAAATCGCAAGAAACTGTTACACTGCCTTGTCAACAGGAAATATGAATTCGACAAGATCATTTTCAAATCGTTATAACTGTGTTGACACAGTAAACGATTCATGTCATGAATAGATCAATTCAAACTGGCACGAAAATCAATTCAAATAAAATCGTAACAGGATCGATTGATTAGCAACATAATTCGTAATAGATATCCGATCGTTTGTTATTAGCTAAATGGGCAGACAAGATCGACTTACCCAGATCGAAATCGTTTTAATCAAACTAATTATAACCGGGTTTGACCAATTCGTTTTACAAATTTAAAATCGAACAGATCAGCAATTATACTCAGAATACAACTCATAAAACAATTTTTCCAACTCAGAATGAGAGTGAATCGAACAGTTAAGGTTTTAATACAGTTATGGCGAATCAAAACCATTCCACGATTCGGGCGCATTTGCACAGGCTTTAAATGAGAGCATTGTTTTCATATGAAACAGAGTCGCTTTTCCCAAATTGAAACCAAACTGAGTTGTATTCCTGTTCTTAGCATATATTACAAAACTCATTAAAATCATTTGCCAATCACAGCATACAAACCATAATGAAATGAAATCCAACATGATCGCATTCTAATTTGAGCATGAAAAACTTCCTGTTCGGAAATAGATACAAAACAAATTGAATTGAAAGCAAACGTCAATTTTGTTGACTCAATCAGGCAAACCAAATCCAATCAAAAATCAATCAAATCCAATAAAATCTATCAGTGACTAAGCTGGGGAAATCATGTAACCGAATCGAAATTCCATTTATTTTTAGCAAGCAAAAACACTGTATAGGATAAACACATTATGACAGAATCATTTCAAAATGTAAACAGAGTTATTCGAACATCAAATTTCAATCACTATATTACTCATGGTCACTCAAAAAACTAAAACGATATCAAAATCCATACATGTATAGCGACGAGACGGCTTGATCATGACAATTTAGAGTTGATCACGGTTGTGGCCGATTCAACATTCTTGAAAAGGATGGAGCCTGTTGTCTTCTGCTTCTTATCCATTGCTTGGAGTTGGTCTCTTTGACTGGTTAATACTGCAATTTGATCTTCCAGCGAATGAATTTTCGATTGGATCATGGGAACATCGATGTAGTATCGTTCCAACCATAAGTTGCATTGGTCACAGGACGGTTGTGTGGGGTTTGAAAGAGCAGGTGAGGGTTTGGACACATGGATGAGGGTTTCATTAGGAAATTTAATACCAAGGTAACTCGGATTATCTTTTAGGCAAGGGGGGATATTTGTCATGAAATCATAAGGTGGTTCAGGGCATAAACGCTGCGAGTAAGGATACTCACTGGCTAAAAAACGTTCTATATCAGAGTCGAAATCCTCACTCAGGATTATAGGCTTTGACTCAGCAGAGGGTTTAGGTTTGTTCCTGGCCATCCTTGTAATAAGCCGAGCATTCCTTTTTCCCTTGGCATTAGCAGTAGGGTTTGCCTTGGGATTTTTGCTCATAGGTTTCTTTATAGCCTCGGCATTCTCAATTATGGTGTCGGGTAAGTCAACCTTAGCGTCGGTCGAGGGTTTAGGAGGAGGCAGTAGGATATGGAAGGGCATAGGTGGCTCAGCCTTGGCTTCAGTCACCACAGGCTTGTCAACCTGGACAGGGTCTGTGTCATCGAAACCATTACGAGCGATGAAATCTCTCCAGCTATCACCATGCAAACTCAAATGATAAACAACGATAAGTTTAATGAGCCCATAGTGGAATAGGCTACTGTCAGCCTTCTGCCTTTTAAATCTTTTCGACATTTTATATAGACTGCGCTGAAAGTAAAAGGGCATATTCAACGAGTATCCCATAAAATTCATTAGCAAACGCAGGTGGTAGAGAAACACAAGTCCGTATCAACCTTCACAGGTCACGAACTGTTTGATTATCATCAAAGTATCATGCCATCATGGTTTAAGTGCAGAGATGGGCATACCTCTGTCACAAGAGGTGACTTTGCGCGAGAGGAACAGCAATGTCCATGGAACCTCCTCGACCTTACAATTTTTTAACCAGCGCTGGCCTGTAGCAGGTAAGCCTGTAGCAGAACTGATAAATCCCTCATCGATTTCCAATTGTATATCACCCACCTTGGCTCTACATCCATCGAAGGTTATGGCAAACTGTCGTGCCACAGCTAGATTAAAACCCTCAAATCATTTCACGAAGGTAAGCCATCCGTTATCCTCCAGGTCTTTGCGGGCATTGTCAAACATTAACAAGGCTTGGTTGTCGTTTGGCTCGATTCTCACAACTGGTGCCATGGATCCGAGCACATGGTAAGTCCAGGGTTTGGGTCATAACACACACAGAAGCAGAGCTACCCGAGCTAACAGAGGTGAATGGGAATAAGGGATAGGCATAAATGCCAGCGTGCGAAGGTGGTGGAGTTTATCTCTGCCATGCATAACAATTATTTCCAAGGTACAACCGCCGGCTTTCATAGTTGTTCAACCCATTAGTAGTTCAACAATCAAGTCATTTTCCCAGCCAATGAAATCAAATGTATAAACCAACGTGCGCAAACGTTATGCCATAGTTTTAAACACCCGACATATAAATCAAGATCAAAATCAACTATGCGCCAATGTATCAGCTCACATAATCAATAGTTTAACCAATGCGCCAATGGGTATTCATATAATCAACAAACCAATAGTTATGAAAACATAGACATAGGTATCATATTAAAAGATATAAATTAAAGATTTAACCATAACACCCATGTATTGTCAAATAAAATGCAAATCCAAATGCCAATGCATTACAAACTCAATGAAACCAAATTACACAATGAATCGAAGCATGAGTATTGATCAAAGGATCTTGCCAACTGTATAATGATCATAAAAGGTAAGAGCAATAGGCATATTGAAAAAAGAGATAATGACAGTTCAGATAATGATCGACATGCGACTTCGAAAGACTAAGTTTTCACGCTTACAGTCGTGAAAACAAAATGAAGGAAAATGTGCAAATGTCGCAAAAAATAAAAGTGTCGTGTTTTGAAAATTGCGACGAAAAATTGATGTTTGCAAAACATTGGTGTAGGCAGCTTATAAGACAATGGAAAAATGTGAATTGGCTGCCAACAAGTAGGAACTCAATTTCTCCCTAGTTACTCCATTTGTTAACATGTCTGCAGGATTCTGGCTAGTGTGTATCTTTTCCAACTTCAAATGCCCATCTTCCAAGACAAATTGTATGAAATGATACTTGAGGTGTATATGCTTAGTATTCAAATGGAATGATGATTTATTTTCAATATGAATGGCACTCTCACTATCACGGTACAACCTGCTATTCTCATGCTTCTTTCCTAATTCCTCCATAACCCTCTGTAACCAAATCATTTCTTTATTAGCCTCTATAGCAGCAACATACTCTACTTTTGTTATTGAAAGTGCAACAACCTTTTGCAATTTCAAAATCCAACTTATTATTGTTCCAACTACAGTAAAAACATACCATGTGGTGCTCCTCCTGCGATCTTTATCACTTTCCATATATGAATCAACATATCCTTGTGGAACAGTGTTTGAACCTCCAAAACATAATGCATGAGTAACAGTACCTCTCAAATACCTAAGAATCCACTTTAATTCCTCCCAACTTTTCACAATTCCCATTGCATGTGCAATATCTGGTCTTGTGCAAATCATTGCACACATCAAGCTATCAATTGTTGATGAATAAGGGACCCTGGACATGTATTCTATCCCCTCATGTGTCTTGGAACACATTTCCTTAGTTAATTTCAAATGGTTGGCCAAAGGTGTACTAATTGGTTTTGTATTTTTCATTCTAAACCTCTCCAACACCTTCTCTATGTACTCACCATGAGACAATGTCAATTTGTGATTTTTCTTGTCTCTCGTTATTCTCATACCAAAGATTTTCTTTGCAGCACCTAAATCCTTCTTCGAAAATGAATTATCTAATTTCTTCTTGAGCACATTTATATCCTGCATATTAGACCCTGCAACAAGCATGTCATCTACATACAATAGAAAGATAATATATCTTCAATTTTCTAGCCTTTTAAAATAAACACAGTGATCAGAATGACATCTACTATAACCTTGTTATGTCATAAACCTGTCAAACTTCAAATACCACTTCCTTGGAGCTTTCTTTAGGCCATACAAGCTCTTCTTCAACCTACATACCAAATTATCCTTCCCTTTGACCTCATACCCCTGTGGTTGCTGCATATAAATATCTTCCTCTAAATATCTATGGAGAAAAGTTGTTTTTACGTATAACTATTCAAGATGAAAATCTTCTACAACCACAAGACTTAAAATAGTCCTAATTGAAGTCATCTTAACAACAGGAGAAAATATTTCATCAAAATATATATATTTCTTTTGTGAAAACCCCTTTACAACAAGTCTAGCCGTGTACAAATTTTTTCCTCCATCTCCTTCCTTCAACTTCTAAACCATTTATTCTGCAATGCTCTTTTTCCTGTAGGAAACTGAACCAAGTCCAAAGTCTGGTTATTTACCAAGGAATCCATTTCCTCTTTCATGCCTTTCTCCCACTTCTTTTTAGTGTCTACCTACATTGCCTCTTCATAACATTCTTGTTCACCATAATCAGCCAACAATAAATAATAAAATGAAGGAGAGTATTGTTAAGGGGGTCTAGTTAACCTAGTAGATATTCTAACAACACTTGTAGGATTTTGAGGTAAATGTTTCTCCTGTTGTTGTACATTTTGATTTTCTGGTACCTTTGGAATTTATTTTTTAGTGATCTCATCAAGCACTGTGTATTCTGGTTTTTATTTTTCCTGATTCTTTCCTTGCAACCGGTCTTTGTACATGACCTTCTCATTGAATATGAAATCTCTACTCCTAATGATTGTGTGTTTTTCATAATCACATAAGCGATAACCAAAATCATTAACATTATATCCAATAAATGTACACTTCTTGGATTTTTCCTCAAGCTTTATTCTATTTTCTTTATCAATATGGACAAATGCTTCACAATCGAAAGTCTTAAAAAAAAATAGTTTACCTTTTTACCTATCCATGCCTCCTCTGGAATTCCACCATCCAAAGAGATTGAAGGTCCTCCATTTATTAAATAAACAACATTATCTACAACATCTCCCCATAAATGTAAGGGAAAACCAGCATGCAATATCATACTCCTTGCACGCTCCATGATTGTCTTGTTCATCCTTTCTGACACACCATTTTCTTGTGGTGTTCCCGGAACTGTCTTATCTCTACGAATATCATTTTATGAACAGTAATCATCAAACTCCTTGCTGCAATATTCACCTCCATTGTCTGATTTGAGACACTTCAACCTTTTTCATGTCTCATTCTCAACCAAAGCTTTCCATTTCTTAAAAGTATCAAAAACAATAGATTTTTGTCTAATGCAATAAACCCCAAGTTTTTCTAGTTGCATCATCAACAAAAGTAACATAATAATGAGAGCCACCAAGAGATGATACTTGAGTTGGTCCACATACATATGTATGCACAAGCTCTAACCTTTCACTCTTCTTTTCTTTTCCAACTTTGAGAAATGTGACTCTCTTATGTTTTACATAAACACAATGCTCACAGAAATCCAAATCAATTTGTTTAAGATCTAGCAACAAATTTCTTTTGTGAAGTATCTGCATCCCCTTCTCACTCATGTTTCCAATCCTATGATGCCACAGTGTTGTATTCACTCATGTAGAAGCTAAAGAGTTAAAAGAGTCAGTATTACCAGTACATAAATACAATGTACCTACCTTCTCTCCTTTTTCTATCACCAGTGATCCTTTGGTGACCTTCCACACCTTATCTTTAAATATGGATATGTGACCTTCACTTTCCAACTGCCATGTTGAAATTAGATTTTTCATTAGATCTGGAACATGTCTTACCTTCTCTTTCAACAACCATTGGTTTCCATTCCTTTGCTTTATTTTTACCTTTCCCATTCCAACAATTTTGCATGTTTCATCATCACCCAAATGAAACTGTCCAAAATCACCTTGAACATAATCTAGAAAATGTTTCATATGGGGCATGGCATGAAATGAAGCCCCTAAATATACTACCCAAGACTCAGAAATATTATCTACAGAAAGAATCAAAGCATCTTGTAACACATCACCTGTTACATTTGCTTCCTGATTTTTCTCCTACTGGCCATCTCTTTGTTTCTTTGGAGCTTTGCAATCTTTCTTCGGATGTCCTTTCTTCTCACAATTCCAACACTCTATATTTCCTAGTCTGGATTTGGATATTCCCTTCCTAGAATTCTCGCGGTTCCTGGAGCCCTTTCCTCTATCCTTTTATCTTCCCTTGTTCTCCAGATGTCCTTTCTTCCCACAATTATAGCACTATATATTTCCTAGTCTAGATTTGGATATTCCCTTTCTGGAATTCTCACGGTTCCCTGAGCCATTTCCTCTATCCTTTTGTCTTCCCTTGTTCTCCATGTTTAACACATTACCTGATGTCTCGCCTATGTTTTTTCGTCTCATTTCGTCACTAAGGATAACACCAACAACATCATCAAATTTCAAAGTGTTTGAACCAAAGACAAAGTTACTTACATCCATGACCAAGTCATTCCAACTTTCTGGCAATGAGCACAAGATTAGAAGAGCCCTGACCTCATCATAAAATTCCACTTTTACAGAACTTAGTTGATTAGTAACCGTATGAAATTCATTTAAATTATCTACAACAAATCCACCTTCTGACATCTTCATATTAAATAATCTCTTCATTAGAAGTACCTTATTGGATGTCGAGGGTTTTTCATACAGTTTATCCAATGCATCCATCATCTCCTTTGTTGTCTTTTCTTTCAAAATATTGAAATCAACCAACCCTGCTAGGCTCAGTCGTATCATTCCTAGTGCCTTTTTTTCAATAACCTCTCATTCTTTGTCCTTCATGGCCGTCGGCTCCTTTTCTATTCCATCCAATGGTAGGAATAGATCCTTCTGATATAAATAATATTCCATCTACATCTTCCATAACTAGTAGTTTTGGCTGTTAAATTTTTCGACCAACTTTCCATCTTCTGCCATTTCTCCCACTCGAACCAAGAACCCTCTTTTCCTATGAGTTACCTTTTTATCTGATACCAATTGTTAAAAAAATAGGATCACGGAGCAATAAAAATAAGACAAATGTGGAAATAAAACATAGACGATACACAATACAATATAGACACAGATATACATGGTTCACCCAGTGTGGGCTACATCCACCAAAGAAATTTCTAGGCCCTTCCTTTTTATTATACAACAAAATGAAGGGATACAACCTACATCACACCTGTTGTAACTTCCTCTTCTTTCTCTCACAATATCCTCTCTCAGAATACAATATTTGCAATGATACACAGTTGCAATACAATTC
>JASDQU010298591.1:0-14006 GCA_032191745.1 Picea mariana
ATTGCATTTGTGGTCGTAGTAGAAAAAGTGTCTTTGAAGTTTTTGGGTGTTTGTAAAAGAAATATATTGAGGTGGGTGAATTCAATATGTGAGTGTAATGTATGTTAGAATTGATTATTCAAACAATTGCTTAGTGAAGATATAAGTGAAGTATAGAATGTAAGATCTATTGCACATTGGTGGTGGTAGTGAAAAAAGTGTCTTTGAATTTTTTTGGCTGTTTGTAAGAGAAATATATTGAGGTTGGTGAATTCAATATGTGAGTGTAATGCATGTTAGAATTGATTATTTAGACAATTGTCTAATGAAATATTGAAGATAGAGATGAATAATGATGTCAGAGATTAGATGATATGTTTCCTCAAATTGTTTCTTCATGGAATACTGTTTGATGTGTGGCACCATAAGACTTGGAATTGATATGTGTTGAGTTTGTAGGATTGATATGGATACATTTCATATCTATACTATTTATTTTAGATAACTAATAAGCATTATGGTTGAGTACGCTATTTTAGAAGATGGAAATATGATCATAAGATGATTAGTTCTTGACTCCTTGTAATCAAGTTGATGCTAGACCCAATTCTCATTCAAACTATGTGTTACTAGAATGTTTGACCCAAAGGTATAGTTGGTTCCCAACTAGTATATTGTTTCAGATGATAGTCATATAAGTCACTGGAGGATCATGACAAGCAAGCTTCTTAGGTGAATAACCATTGGTTGGTTATGGTGGAAATTAAAAATACAATCAAGTCACATTGTTCTTTTTAAACAAGCCAAGCTATAATGGTAGAATTAATCGCATTTGGAATGATGAGATTGTAGGAGTGAAGAGAATTAAATTGTTCTATATGTAACAAAGTGTTCTTTTTGGAGTTTGGTGTAACAAAGTGTTCATTTTAGAGTTTGGTGTAGAGGATCTCTGTGACAGTGGCAATAATGAAGATTGGATAGTGATGGACAAACAAAGTAAAGTTTGTGTTTTGTATTTATAAAAGTCTTGACCATACAAAAAGGTTAATCACATCCTATATTTGTATAGTCATTCTAGGATGGTATGCATAGATCCTCTATATTGGTCCTTAGTGTTTTTGTGGTTGCATCTTGCATATGGTTTGTACCTGGAAGGGCTTTTATAATGGTAGTTAGGCTATATTACAAATTCTTTACCTAGTGCCTCCATGAGATGGAGTATGTTAATTGTATGTATCTATATCGATGTATGTAAATATAGATGGAATATTGTTATAAGCCTTTGATAAGGATGCATATCTATATTCAATGTGTCCTTGATGACTTGGGTAATATGTTTGGTATAGGCATAACCTATTTTTTTTGTACCTGGAAGGGGTATTATAATGGTACATAGGCGATATTACAAATTCTTTACCTAGTGGCTCCATGAGATGGATTATGTTAATTGTATGTATCTATATCTATGTAGGTAAATATAGATGGAATATTGTTGTAAGCCTTGGATAAGGATGCATACCTATATTCCATGTGTCCTTGATGACTTGGCTAACATGTTTGGTATAGGCATAACCTATTTTATGAAGTTTTTAAACAGTTGGAGGAGTGAATTGCATGTCACTTGAATGATCTATGAATAGCTAGTGTTGGTTGTAGACTCCACAAATGCCTAGAAGCTAGAATTGTTTCTTTGTATATTCAATGAGACTTCATCAAGAATTTGAATGAACTATGTACCTCAAGGAAATCTTACTAGACTAATGAGTACACTAGTTAGGTACCTATGTATTCCAATGAATGTTTGTTTCTTTATATGGATGTTAAAAATTTGATCATGTCTACATGATCGAGGTATGAGATACAAATCCTAGATTGAACTAGATATAGACTTTGTTGAATAAGTGGTCGTCTAATAGATTAGTATGTGGTTGCATTTTTTTATTGTATTGGTGATTGTGGGATAGATTTTGTATTGGTTATTGTATTGGTTTCATTCTATGCTGTGTTGTAGGAAGTTGTTAAATCTACTGAGATATGAGAGATTCTTTCCAAGTGGTTGGCTCCTATTTTAGTGTGTGTTTGAGATATTCTCTCAACAAGTTGTTAGTGTGATTTGTTAGATTAATAATATAGCTTCTCTCTATTAAAAAAATATTTATGTATATGTATACAAGGTTGAATATGTGACTTAACACTATTTTAGTGTGCATATAGAAATTGAATGTATTTATAAACATTTTAGAGAAATTATTCTATATGTGTTAAATATTGGAGAGTGTTCTAATTTCATTTCTCATTAAATTATTTAATTTTAAGAAACCAGAAAACATAAAAAGTAAATATAGTAGGTATAGACATATCTATAAATCTATTTTAACCACCATTGTAAATCCATTTTTCTTGTTTAAAGTTGAAGTACAATTTAAATTGTTTAAAGGTTTTTTAGTTAAGATAGATTTATGTTAGTCTGTACATCCATCTTAATCACAAATCTAATATGTTCTAAGAGAGATCAAATCTTTATAGGTGAAAATATTTCCTATGTTTCACTCTAAAAAAAATTCACTTCAAGGAATTTGATCCCTCTCATACATCATAAACATACAATAGCTCATGTTCCAAAGTTGAAGTCGCATAAAATTCAAAATGGAATCAAATTGAATTTTAGAAGATACAAAATCAAGGAGGCTTACTTGTGTAATGACTTCTCTCCCAGTGCCTTCTCATGTGTTATATCTCAATTCTGATTTTAATATATTTTAGAAAAATGTAGGCCAGTTCAATTTAAACTAAGAATAACATCTCAAACAACACTTATTGAAATTCTATGTGAACTTGTCATAGCTTTATTTCTATTTACTTAGTAGTTTGAAAAAAATTATGTGACCATTAGAAGGATGGTCCTATTCATGTACATTCAATATTAATTTGTTAATAATTATTTAGGAATATTATTGAAAGTAATTTGTAATAATTATTCAAAATATTATTGAACTAATTTACTTAGTCAATAGGGTACATATTAGCACAAATCTGCCCTATTTCCATTGATTTTAGGCAGATATTCATTTACTTCATTCTCTATAAATTTCCTCATATATCTTTGTTGCAGAATCTCTCTATTATTAATTTCATTATTTGATTTTATAGTTCTCTAATCTTCGTTTAGAGTCTCGTATGTTTTTTTTTTAAATTTATATTTGTGATAAATAATGTAATTTACTTTGGAAAAGACAATGCCTATGATTACAAACATTACCCTTTCGTTAAAACAACCTTCCAATAGTTTCACTCTAAGTTACTCGAAATCAAGTAGAGGATTAAATCTATAAAAAATAGAACTATGCTTAGTTAAAATATTATGATACATGATGCATATGGTAACTATAAATTAAATGTGAAACACATTTTAATTTTTAACTCGTAATATTCAGTCATAATCATATTAAGGGAACTTATAATGATATGAGCCACATATTTGGTTGAGATGAAACCATTCAATATGACTTTTGTGGGGCCATGTAGTATACTCAGATGCATTTGGATGACATGTTTATATGGGATGACAACATTAAATATGTCTTTCATCCCTTTGTGAGCTTCTGTTGTGATTGTAAACATATTTGGTTGAGATGAAACCATTCAATATGACTTTTGTGGGGTCATGTAGTATACTCAGATGCATTTGGATGACATGTTTATATGGGATGACATCATTAAATATGTCTTCCATCCCTTTGTGAGCTTCTGTTGTGATTGTAAATTGTGATTGTGAGTTTTATCCATATTTTTTTGTATGTGATCTATGAGGTTACACATTGACGTAGACATATGTGGTCTATGTTCAATGATTTTAGATGGCTATTCATTTGTTTTGTAGAGTCTACTTTTTATTAATTTCAATATAATTTTTTACAGTTTTAGAAAAGAAAAAAAATAAGCATTTCTAAGATAAGAACAAATTCTCACTAGCTCTATAGTGAAACTTGAGTTGGTCAAATCCTAAAAATCCATGGGATGAATGAGTGTGTCACCTTTGTGACACTAAGAAGGTTGAATATGAAAAGCTCCTTCTCTTAGATTGTCCATCCTATACCCAGATTAAATCTCATTTTCAAAATATTTGTCACACTACCACCCTTCCTAACATTTTAACTCAACAAAAGCTTTTGGAGCACAGAAACAAAATTCTAAAGAAGCAGAAGTAATCACTTACCCTCTTAATGTTCGATAAACCAATTCGATCTTAATAAATGTTAATCAACATCATCATCAATTTCATAATACACATTCCAAAAGATTAAGTTGAAAGAAACATAGATTAATCTTTCTCATATAATTTTTAAACCCACACATATATACTAATTACACATCTTCTTTATTCTAGATATAAGAAGTGTGATGTAATAAACTAATATTCAATATTATTTTCTGAATTGTTTTTTTTAATATTGTATTGAATCTATTTATTTCATATAGCTTATGCCATGTATTATCGAAAATTACATATTTTTATTATATTAAGCTTTAGAATATGCCTCATTTTAAATAAATATTTATTAGACACTAAAAATAATTAAAGAAAAGTTAGGTACAATTTTAAATGTGTTTAAAGAATTTTTAATAAAAGAAATCTTTACTAACCTATGTATACATATAAATTAATATTTAATATTTTTTTTTTAATTATAATTTTTAAAAATATTGTACTAAGCCTACTTATTCGATGTGACTTATGCGATGTGTCATTAAGGCTTATATCTCTTTATTGTGTTGAGCTTTAAAATACACTTGACTTAAGAAGCAATAATGGATAGTAAACAAATTTCTCACATTCATACTTAAATGAGAGAGACAAAGAAACGAATGATATCCTCCACAAATGAAAAGCTCTATTCCTAAAGTGATCCAAAGTTAACAAATATATTTTTCATTTAAAGTGTAAATATATGTATAATGTTTGTGAAAATATATATATTTTTTAATAATCTTATTGTTTATTTATGGATATTTATGTTTAATGACTTAGATGATTTTAATTTTTTTTTTAATGGAACTTCGATTATTTTCATGATTCTTGTGATTGCATATTTATATTTATAATTTATATTTTTGGAAAAGTAATTTTAAATGCAGTTATTTAGTTATTTTTTAATACTGTAAATAATATATATATATATATATATCAAATTAAATTAAAAATGAATATATATGTATATATAAGTGACTATATTGTATTAATTATGAAGAAAGTATACAGCGATAACATAACAATATAACAAATCCAACCTCAACAGACCATGACACTCTTTAGACAACAAAAAAAAACCTACTCCCAAGGGGAAATTAGGCCAATAAGTTGTTCATGATTTTTAAAGACTATAAAATATCTAACTAAACATGTTTATACTTTTGTCTAACTATAGATAATTTATAGATGTCTAAGAAACACAAACAAAAAGAAAAACTGAAACCAAAACTGCTTTCATCAATTATCATGACAAACTTGTCGGTGAGCATCATTTGATTCACCATCCATGAGAGAATATCCATAATATGGGCGTTTTTAATCTCCATATCCATAATATAAGCATTTTTAATTTCCAAATCCTGAATGTGACCCTTTCATAGCTTTAAAACTTCATGCTTTGGCAACAATCCCACAGCCCCCAGAGTTTTAATGTGTCATGGCAACAATCCCATAGCCCCTAGAGTTTTAATATCCCAGTAGAGTTCGATTGTGCGGAAGAAGACGAAATTTTTGGTTCTAGTACATCCTTGGTCTGGAATCAAGACCCCTACTTCATCCTCCACCTCATCTACCTCCTTAAACTCACGAAAAAAGTGAGCTTCATCCTATAGTGCCGACATGGAAGGATTAGCTTCTTCGGAGACAGAGTCAGAGTAGAATTTGTTGAAAATATTAATTACAAATCAGTGAGATGTTCACGTCTCTGCTGATTTGTCAGTGAGTCAATCTGTCAATAGTTTTTGTTAGTCACTAGAATTGTTAGTAATTTAGTCTATATGTCAATCTACAAATGCAAATTCACATGTTTACTAAGTCAATCGATAAGTAGTAGAGTTATAAATGGATCCAATCTTTATCTTCTCGAGTTCAGTTAAGTAGTTGAAGAGTCAGTTGAATTAATTGTATTCTTTAATGTTGAGACGAACTTACTTCTATAGGAAGTTTCAGTCAGATTCCATATAAGTCTGAGTCTTATTTAGTCGATAAGAGATGGATAGAGGTAGAGTGAACAGTTGAGAGGAGAAACAGAAGCTGAAGGAATTCATATAAGCCATTGGAGTCGAAGCTCATATCAGTTATTGTATTTTGTATTTGCGCGTTGCACCGAAGTTAATATATATCAATTATTTTTTTGTTGACAATTCGTGTGTATTTTGAGATTCTGTCATATTTCTCAGTTTATGTGCTAAGCATAGCACTATGTTATTCTGCATCCATAAATCATTTCATTAAGTGTGTTTTTATAGTGTGCTTCATATCGCCAAGTCTGTGCATTGCACGACTAGTCTTGACAAATTTGTCGTGAAGAATTTGTGGCGCGCAGTATTACAAACTGCGCTACAAAGAATAGTCTGTGCATGTTTACTAAGTCTGTCGATAAGTAATAGAGTTATAAATGGATCTGATCTTCATCTTCTCGAGTTCATTTAAGTAGTTGAAGAGTCAGTCAAATTAATTTTAGTCTTTAATGTTGAGACAGTCTTATTTCTATAGGAACTCTCAGTCAGAGTCCATATAATTCTGAGTCTTAGTTAGTTGATAAGAGATGTAGAGAGGTAGAGTGAACAGTCAAGAGGAGTAGCAGAAGATGAAGGAAGTCAAATAATCGATTGAAGTCAAAGCTCATCTCAGTTATTGTATTTTGTATGAGTGTGTTCCACTGAAGTTAATATATATCAATTAGTTTTTGAGCTGACAATTCGCGTGTATTTTGAGCTTCTGTCCTATTTCTGATTTCATGTGCTAAGCATAGCACTATGTTATTTTGCATCCATAAATCATATCATCAAGTGTGTTTTCCTAGCGTGCAACAAATCGTGAAGTCTGTGCATTGCACGGTTAGTCTTGAGAACTTTGTCGTGAATTCCTTGTGGTGTGCAATATTACATACTGCAATGCGAAGAATATTATGTGCGTGTTGATGTTCTGAGATCTAGTATCAAAGAAGGTTGATAAAAATCAACTTTATCAAGACAAGGTTTTATCAGAACAAGTTTATTAGAGAAGCAACTCTGTTGGAAAGTGAAATATGGCTTCTACCTCAAATTTGCAACCTTCCACTTTTATAGGAAATAATTAAGAGATGTGGTCCTTGACCATGAAGGCGTATTTTTGATGTCAATACGTATGGGAGATATTTGAAAATGGTTATTTGGAACTAATAGATCAGGAAACATACAATGCCCTCACACAAGCTGAGAAATATGTCTTGAAAGATCAAAGAAAGAAGGATGGAAAGGTTATTTTTTAAATACATCAAGCCATGCATGAGAGAATACTCCCAAGATTCACATCAACAAATCAACCCAAGAAAGCATGGGACATTTTACAAACATCTTATCAAGGTATGGAAAAAGTAATTACTTGAAAACTACAAATTCTTAGAAGAGATTTTGAAACTTTGTCAATGAAAGATTCAGATTTAGTTGATTATTTTTATACTCATGTCATTGGAATGATAAATCATATTAAGTCTCATGCTGAAACTATAGAAGATAGAAAATTTGTTGGAAAGGTACTTAGGATTATTCCTCCTATGTTTGATCCCTTGTTGTGACTCTAGAAGAGAGAAAAGACTTGATTCAGTTTAGTATAGATGATCCACAAACTTCCCTCATTAATCATGAACATAGATTGAATAGATCTAGTGTGTCATTAGAGAATGCATCTTTTGTGCATTCATCTATAATTCATTGAAGAGGAAGGGGGAGATATAACTCTAGAGGTAGAGGAAGAAGTTTTGTCAAAGGTCGATGCAGTAACACTCCTCAAAATACTGGTGGAAAAGGTCAAAACCCAAATATCTGTCAGTCAAGTGGTCATTGAACTGACAAATAAAACATTCAGTTCGATTAGTGTAAAAATTATGGACATAATGCATATGAGTGCAGAAAGAGACAGTATAATCAAAACAAACAAGGTTAGGATCAATCAATCAGTGAAAACAACCAAACCAATCCTTTGTTTATGGAGCACGCTAAAATAATGCCTATAGTATCCCAAGTTGAATGCAATGTTTCTCAAGCAAGTCCTGATGACATATGGTATTTAGATTCAGGCTGCACTAACCACACGACAGGAAACATATAATTGTTTTCTAGTTTGGATAAGTCATTCCAAACCAAGGTTACACTTGGAACAGATATCCAAGTCACTGTCTTAGGCAAAGGCAATATAAACATCTTAACAAAGAAAGGAGAAAAAAAGGTCATGCCTGATGTATATTATGTTTCTGATCTGAAACATAATATGATGAGCACATGATAGTTGTTATAGAAAGGATACATAATCTAGATGGATGATAATCACTGTGTGATTATGGATAAATGCCCAAGAAATAAACTTATTAAAGAATAAAAATGATAAGTAACAAGATGTTCCCATTGACATTAAAGCCAACCAAGAATAAGAATGCAATGATAGTTGTTGGTAAAGAAAACGATGGACAGTTAGACACTGCATTTACAACAGAAAGTGTGTCCAGTACCAATGAAGAAAATAGTACGCGCAGTATCAAGAATGGAGAAAGTGGTGCATAAAAGAAAGCAACATTTATGTTTGAAGTACATGATTATTCATGGCTATGGAATTTAACATTTGGAAATTTTAACTTTAGAGGTCTAAATATACTACACACAAAGGATGTGGTGAAAGGTCAACCGTTGATTGAAAAACTAGAAAGGATATGTGAAGGCTGCATATTTGGAAAGAAACCTGGAGAATGATTTCTAGTTGGAAAGTATTACAAAGAAAAAGATCCACTAGAAATA
The DNA here is from genome assembly GCA_032191745.1 of Picea mariana. Classification (NCBI taxonomy): domain Eukaryota; kingdom Viridiplantae; phylum Streptophyta; class Pinopsida; order Pinales; family Pinaceae; genus Picea; species Picea mariana. Next base: position 9,001 of record JASDQU010298591.1, read on the forward strand.
GTACATTCAGACATTTGTGGACCAATGGAAACTCCATCTATATGAGTAAATACTTATTTTCTGACATTTATTGATGATTTCTCAAGAAAGACATGGATTTATTTTCTAAAGATTAAATTTGACGCATTGGGTTGTTTTCAGTGGTTTAAATCACTAGTAGAGAAGAAAAGTGGTTATTACATCAAGTGTCTAAGAAATGACAGAGGAGGACAATATATCTCAAGATAATTTCATAACTTTTGTAAATTTCATAGCATCTACAAGCAATTTACCATGTGATATACACCACAACAGAATGGCATCACAAAGAGAAACAATGGAACCATCATGGAAATGGAGCGCAGTATGTTGGTATCCAAACATTTTTCAAATGAATATTGGGTTGAGGCAATAGAAACTGCAGTATACATCTTGAATAGATGTCTGACAAAGAGTGGGAAGAACAAATTTCCTCAAGAATCCCAGACAAGATTAAAGCATAATGTGGCACACTTAATTTTTTTTTATTGCATCGCATATGCACATGTTCCAGATGAGCTGAGAAAGAAGTTGGAGAACAAAGGACATAAATGTATATTTGTTGGGTATTCTGAAGACACAATCATCATTCAATTTGTATGATCCTATTGCAAGAAAATTCATAATCAGTCGCGATGTTTTGTTCGTGGAGAATGAAGCATGGGATGGAAGAATAGTAAAGACAGATAAAATTATTCGTGCAATGGAGCATGATGACACATAATATGAAATGGTTCAAAAACCATGTAGAAGTCAGTGCAAAGTCCCTTCTATATCTGGCACTGTGACGCAAACCACATCGTAGAATACTCTAGTAAGAACAACACGTGCACAGTCTACACCTATAGAGAAACAAACATTAACAAACAATCCAAGTATTTCTACATCGAGGGGCTTCCGCAGTGAAACAATCCGAGTATTTCTACATCTCTAGATCCAACTTTATCAATTTCGTTACCAAGGAAGACAAGAAGTTTGCATGACATCTATAATGAACACAGAACAAAAAAAAAATAGTGTTTTCTTTGTTTTCACAAATAGATGATCCATTAACATTTGAATAAGTTGTCAAAGAGGATGTATGGGCACAAGCCATGGATGAAGAAATCAAATGTATAGAGAACAATAAGACATGGAAATTAGTATATGTACCTGAAGATAAGGATGTGATAAGTGTCAAGTGGATTTATAAAACCAAGAAAGATGTAGAAGGAAATGTGGACAAGCACAAGGAAAGATTTGTTGCAACAGGTTTTACACAACAACTTAGAATTGATTTCAATGAAACATTTGCACCAGTTACACGCATGGACACAATTAGAAATATGTTAGCAATTGTCTTGTAGTACATGTGGAAATTTTATCATATGGATGTAAAGTCAACATTTTTTAATGGACACTTAGAAGAAGAAGTGTGTGTGGAACAATCGCAAGGTTATGAGGTTCCAGGACAAGAAGAAAAAGTATACAGATTGAAGAAAGCATTGTCTAGGTTAAAGCAAGCTCCAAGAGCTTGGTACAGTTGAATAGATTCCTATCTGACACAGAATGGATTTCAGAGAAATGAAAGTGAACCAACACTATACATCAAAGCAAATCAACAAGGTAACATGCTAATTGTTTTCTTATATGTATATGATTTGATATTTATAGGTGATTTTGGTATAGAAGAATTCAAGTCAGTCATGAAGGATGAATTTGAAATCACTGATTTGGGGCTTATGAGATGGTTTTTGGGAATAGAAGTTCACTAGTCCAAAACTAGTATATTTATATCATAGTCTAAGTATGCACATAAAATATTGAAAATATTCTGATGCAGGAGCATCACCAGCAAAGCACAAGGGGGAGATAACTGGGCGTACTACCGCATGTTTTGAAAATTTTGAATTGCAAAGATCAATGTATTAATGTAATATCTAACAAAACTTTTTGAGTTATGAACATATTTAATGACCGAAGGCTGAGCCATCACATAATATTGATGGGGAATGTATTTTTCTTTAATATGGAGGATCGCAGTACAGATCTAGAGCATGTGCTCTTATATGTCTGATTCGATATTTATTGTAATAAATAATAAGTAGTTGATAGAATTTAATTTCGATAGGATAGCATAGAGTAGTTGGAGGGAATAACTCAAGAGAGTCATTTTGTATAAATATTTGTATTGTTTTCAAGGAGAGGCAGCTAAATCTAATGTATAGATTATCATTGTAAGATGGGAGATATAGAGATATATTGTATGAATGTATGAAAGTTTTAGGTGGATGAATATAAAATAAGAATATATTGTCCTAAGTGTTTGTTGTGTGTGTCTATCTGAATGAATGAATGGTATACTTCTGTTTATTTTCAATTCCTTTTTATTTTCTTGTTCTTGTATTCATGAATACATTTTCATTGTTGAATGTATGAGTCACTGTGTGGAGTGAAAACGTTTAGATAGGTTCTCTTTATTGAGTGAGTGAAAGATTTGCATAGTGTCCGTAATGAGTGTGTGACCGATTCTGTTTCGACTCAGAGGCTCGGAAGATATTGGGAGAACTTATATGTATGCAAGGAGTTCATAAACATCTATAAAGAGTGCACGATAGAGTTTTCAGACTCGAAATATCAGGAAGAGTAGTGTGATTTCGGTCACGAGAGATAGAAGTTGTTCGAGAACAGTTGCAAGGAGTGCAAAGCCACCCACAAGGAGAAGTTGAGTTGTGGATGAAAATCTGTTAGGTGTGCACAGATTGAGATTTTGACTAAGTGTCGAAGGAAGTGTTCAAACGAATCAGAGGAAACCGAGGAAGTTAAAGATTAGGAGAGAGAGCGATGGAAATTTTCAAAGGAGAGAAGTCCATGAAGTATTCATTGAAAGTCAGTAAACGATATTCGTTCTCGGAGGGAGGCGAATGATTCCAGATCGCCATATCTGGGGAAGCTATGAGGAGAATAACCATGAAGTGTTTCGGTACTTAAGAGTTCGAAAATTTTGAAGACTTGGTGAAAATAAAGTTACGAAGTTCGAAGTCTCGATTCAATATTGATCGTCAATCATGAGGGGAGCACATGGAAACAGATTAAGGATTTAGGGAATTGGAAGTTCGGAAGTTTGTGGGCGGAAGGCCTAGAGTTTCTCTAGGATGTGAAGTCTAAATAGTAGTGGGGTCAGCAAATCTGAGAAGACGTGTGGCAGGAGTTTGGGGATTCGGGACAACGTGTTTTGGAAGGAAGAGAAGGAAGAGTTAGGGATATTCCTGAAGCCCGAATTTCAAAGGGACAGACCCATGGTCATATCCGTGGTCACCTGGAGGAAAAAGGGACCAAAAGAATCGCTCTGACTCATCATTCCAAACGATCTAAGACCGAAAGGTTGAACAGCCCTTCAGAGGGAAGGGTGACTACGCCAAATTCAATATGAAAAATTCCAAAGTAACCCCAACACCCGTCATAACAACATTCAAGTTAAGCAAGGAATATAAATGGTCAGAAGTGGATCCCATAATGTTTAAAGGACTGGTAGGCAGTCTTATGTATCTAACAATGACAAGACCTGATATTATGTATGGAGTGAGCCTAATTTCAAGGTTCATGGAAAGTCCGAAAGAATCACATTGAAAGGAAAAAAAGAGAATCCCAAGATATGTGAATGGAACAAAAGATTTTGTTATTAGATATTCTACCTCGAAAGATTTCAGAATTATTGGATACACTGAGATTGATTGTGGAGGCAGCATAGAGGACAGGAAAAGTACCTTTGGGTACACATTTAATTTTGGAACAGGTATGGTATCATGTGATTCAAGGAAACAACCCATTGTGACTCTTTCTTTAGAAAAAGAAGAGTACATTGTAGCTAGAAGCGCAACTTGTCAAGCAGTTTGGATGAGAAGAATGTTAAAATATTTGTTGCAAGAACAACATGAACCAACAACAATTTAGCCATCATGTTATCAAAGAACTATGTGTTTCAAAAGAAAACTATGCACATAGATACAAGGTATTATTTTATCAGAGAATTAGTGAATAACAAAGAGATATGTTTAGAGTTTTACAGGTCAAAAGAACAAGTTGCAAATATCTTTAGCAAGAGATGCATTTCAACATCTATGCAGTAGAATGAGAGTCTGCACAGTAATAGATGAGTGATAGTAAATGAAAATTCATATGTTTGATGTAAAATTTTGTAATCCCACATACTTGTAATTAAGCGAGAGTGTTGGAAATAGTAATTACAAGTAGGTCGAATCTTCACGTCTCCATTGATTTGTTCATCAGTCAATTTGTCAGCAGTTTTTGTCAGTCATTCAGTCTGTATGTTAGTCTGCAAATGAAAAGTAGCACATTTAATACAACTCATTCTAAGTCATTCGACATGAAATAGAGTTATAAATGGAGCCAATATTTATCTTCTTGAGTTCAGTTAAGTAATTGAAGAGTCAGTCAAATTAATTGTAGTCTTTAATGTTGAGACAGTCTTACTTCTACAAGAAGTCTCAGTCGGAGTCCATATAAGTCTGAGACTTATTTAGTTGATAAGATATGTAGATAGGTAGAGTGAACAGTCGATAGGAGTAGCAGAAGATGAAGGAAGTCAAAGAAGCCATTGGAGTGAAAGCTCATCTTAGTTACTGTATTTTGTATTTGTGCGCTGCATCGAAGTTAATATATATCAAGTAGTTTGTGTGTTGACAATTCATGTGTATTTTGAGCTTCTGTCATATTTATGAGTTTATGTGTTAATCATATGATCTATATGGATCTCAGTGGCCATCCACCTCTTCCCCTGAATCACCATTTTGAGCCTGTGGTTTTGATAAACCATGATATTCACCCTTTTTATGGGGAATGGAATCTAATGTCATCTTCATTTTTTAATTGCAGACATCATTTAATGATTTACTAGTGGTCTTATGTACATGTCTACAACATACTGTTAATGCTATGAATCCCATTAGAACTCTACAGTTAAGTGCGTTAAGGCTACAGTAGTACTG
>JASDQU010298594.1:4122-14166 GCA_032191745.1 Picea mariana
ACCTTTTGGAAGTTGAATTTTTTCCAAAAGAGAAGAAGCCTCATCCATACGAGGAAAAAGGTGAGAATAATGATCACCTTTGCATAGCATGCAAGGGAATTTAGCAGTTGTCTTCTTCTTACCAACCTTAACGTCACTAGTTGATGGGGTATCACCGACATGACCAACAGAGGCCGATGACGTGGAAGACCACATTTCTAAGACCTTGGGAATACCAGGGAAATCCCTTAGAAAGTGATCACCCTTACAAACACTGCAAGGGAATTTGGGTTTCGGATTCTTTATTTTAATATTTTTTACCTCATCAACACTCCCAGTACTATTAACAATAACTGGTTGCTTGGATCCAACATATAATGTTGTTGGGGCCTTGGTATTTTTCAGGCTCTTCTTCTTCTTCTCTTTCCTTTTCTTATTCTTCTGATCAACCCGGCTACTTTATTTAGAGCTTTCACTAGACAAAGAAGGAGAAAAGGAAGGAGAATTAATGGGAGAAGAAGGCAAAAAGTTTATGTGAGGTTGATGTGTGCGTGGTGTACTGACATCTAAAGTATTAGGTGTAGTTGAAACATTGGGACGATTCAAGATCATCGGAGTGGGGAACAACCAAACCGGTAATCCGATGGTGAGTCCAGGAAGACTCAGGGTGGCAATGTATGGAGGACCAAAGTTTCCAAATGAAGGAAAGGTATAAGGTTCCCCGGGAGAAGGGGTTCCTCCATTGGTACTCCCAAGATTTGATGCCATTAACACTGACTTGACCTAAGGTCCACTAAGTAACACAACCAACACATGCTATGAATCTGAGAAGCAAACATTTAAACAAAACCTTCCCACAATGAAACCACTAGTTGGTGATGAAATCCAACATCGCGATATCAAAATAGGAAGGGGTGGGGAGAGAGCGGGTGGATTAGTTATGTTGGCAACCTGCTTAACGGACTTACGCCTTGGTGCAAGCTTCCATGCAGTAATTGTGGATTTACCCTCCAAGGAGCCCGAATGAGTTTGACCAACATCTGTTCCAGGTACAGTGAGACTTCCCTTCACCGTCACATTGTGTGAGACCCTAAATATTATGGCTATTAAGGTCACCAACTCGCAGTCAACCCCTGGGAGAGTACAGTCGACAATCCAATCTGAACGTATGGACAGGATAACAAGTCTGAAATCAACTTGAGAGGTTCCCACACATAATCGTGGGTATACCCTCAAGTGACCCCCAATATACGATCTGACCACTACAAACACTTGAACCACGGAGGGATAATATTCGTAACTCTCCTGAATGCAACCTCATGCGTAACCCCTGTTTAAGATGGGGATCCCAAAAAGTCTATACAACAATTGGATCTTCTCTTCCTATCGAAAGATACTAAGTTTGTTTGATAGCTTTGTAAATTTATCCTTTCAACCTATTCCAAAGCCCTACACCTTAAACTAATGTAGGTTTGCTAACAAAGATGTAAAAAAAGTATGATAAATTTTAGTTAAGCATTGATTTTAGTGGTTGTTGTTTAATCAGAGGTGTATGAGAGTGAAGACTGATGATATTATGACTCAGTTCCCAAAACATGCATAAGAAATGATAAGCAATCTTTTCTTTCAATGAATGTCTAATTAAGGGAAGGAGAAGGATTTTCCTTTCACTGTCAAACACAAAGATGAAATGACCTCATGCAATAGTCCTCAATAAGGAATCCAATGCAATGATAAAATGTTTGTATGTGACTGATAACCAGTAGATGTAAAGCTTCTTATGCTAATCGGACTTCAAGAGTTGTGAGATTTAAGCAATCTGGAAGCAAACTTCACATAAACCAAAAGACACCCTTCTTGTGATCAAACAAGAAACACAAAGCCAAAAAATCAAAAGGAAGGAGAAATAGCTTGGACAAGATGACTCAAAGATCAGAAAGAAAAGTACAAAAGACCTTTGAAACCCCTTACAAAGTTTTCACTCATTCAAATAAACGAGAAGAAAACGACAAATTGACTCCAAATCGTGAAGGACAAATTGCAAAGTAAGGACAAATGTCAAAAAATTAAAACAAAAGAGGATGAATTCTCATAAATAAGGGTGTTTGAAAGCCAATATCAAGATGGATTGAGAGTATGGGACCCTGAGAAAAAACCAAAACCAAGAAATAGCTTCAGAAGATGAAAATTCTAGAGAATTTCTCACAAAAATGGGGTAGCGCTCTGGTGTAAGGGGAACCAAAGTGTTCCAGCGCTCTGTGTAAGGCTACAGGGGAGTGCTAGTGCTCTGAAAGCAACAGGGGGGGAGCGCTCTACTCCAAAAACTTAGAAAAATGTCCAAAAAATCAAAAAATGAAGGAAATTCAGTCAATCAGGGTGATCTTGATGACATAATGAAGCAATCAAACAAATCTAAGAATAAAAATACAATGTGGAGAAGATCAAATCAGTGGGAAAAGGGACAAAACAAGATCTGGGAATGGAAACCAAAATCAGAGCTCCTCCCTAGTGGATTCGCCAATTTTTGTTGTAGGTGAATCCCCCTGTGGACAAGTGGATTCCATCTTGGTCTCTAGAATCCTGAGGCCAAGACAGAAAGTGCTTAACATGGACACTGAATTCCTTTTAGATCTAATCAATCTAATGAATGAAAGAGAAGGAGAAAGATATGTACCTTATAAGCAACATTTGTCCTTGCAAAGTCCTGGCTGAGCTCTAATCCTAAGCTCCCTGATAGGTCCTGTCAAACAAACAAAGGTACAAAAGAATTCCTACTCTACTGAGATTAGCTCAAACATAGATCCATCTACTACAGACAAACTCATATGGAACAAGCATAAGTTTTAAATAAATAGGCCAAGCATTGATTATTAATGAGAATAAGTAAAAGTACTTACAATCCTTTGAATGAAGGTGCAATAGCTTCTTCCATTTCTCCTTGTCCAACCCCTTTGCTCAAATGATCTCTGCTGGTTTTTTTGATGGCATCTCCCTCATGAGATCATAAGTTTGATGTAATTCCCAATATCCATTCTACCTTTCACCATGATAAGGTTTCCTTATATAACCTTGGAGAGGTCCAACCACTTGAGAGATCTTTGGGATGAGTTGAGGATTCTTCTCCTTAAGTTGAGTATCTCCCCTAAGATCATGCCTTGACCATCTATTCAAATCCAACTACCTTCATGAATTGAGGGATTTTTCCCTTATTTGCCTCAACAAACCCAGAATTTGCTAAAAAAAAGGGTAGTGCTCCCCCAAAAGTGTGCACAGGGATCTCAAGCACTCCCCCAAAGAGGCTCAGGGAACACCAGCACTCCCTGATAGTGGGTAAGGGAACGCTCCTCTCCAAAATTCAGTTTTTGAGTGTTTTTTCATGGAAAAAGGCTTGTACTTCTTGTCAAGTGATTTATCTTCTTCCCAACCACCTTTTGAGGTGTCTTAAGTGTCTTCATGATGTCGTTAGAGGCACGATATATCAAGATGGAAGTATGATGTTTTTGACACTTGCAACACTCATAGTCAAGATGCGACACTTGCGGACAAGTTGTGACACTTACAACACTCGTAATGACGACACTTGCGACACTATCGAAGTGAGTAATTTTGAGGTGTAACACATGCGCAATGGATAAACGACATACCGCGCACTTGGAAAACTCTGGGTGCTGGAAAAAGGACCAACAATCAGAAAAGGGAGAAATTTGAAAAATGGAGGTTATGATAAAAGCGCCAATTGGCAGTAATTATGAAAGTCAATGCAAACGTATGAATAAAGTGCCATTACATTAATAAACTTTGGGGAAACTTCTCTGAGAAGCTTCATGACTTGCCTATATAAAGGGGAACATGGGCAACATAATACCCATTGTGAAATTGTGAAATTATAGAGAGAGAGAGCATGCAGAGCCGAAGTAAATTGACACAGGGCGAACTAGTGAAGAGTTAGTCAACAAAAACCAACCACTACCCATGATGGCACCACCAAATATGGGTGAGTTGAGCTAAGCAGAGAGGAAAACATGGAGTAATAGGGCACCACAAGAGGCATCAAAGCCCAGAATAGAAACCAGATAGCCCGAGGAATTCGTCGACGTCGATGCAATTCCATCATCGATTGAAGTTCCCATAGACCCTACGCTAGTAGTGGAGGAAAGGCAGGGTCCAACTACATTGTCCATGGAAGTCGACCCAGCTAGTAGCATGCAAGGACATCCCACGCACAACACAGGGAACCCACCAGATATTGCGACGATCGAAGGGGTCTCATAGGTAAATGGCCAAACTACTTCAAAGACAGAGGCAGAAGTACCCAAAAACACCAGAGTTGAAAGCGCGCAGCAACATGAGGGTCTAGTAGAAGATATCACTCACCATTCAGAGTTTGATATCGAAGGGAGACATATGGAGGTGGGGCCCTCAATCCAACAAGAAAATTGGAAGGGAAAATAGCCTATGGCGTGGTCTCCGGACAGGCAGCCGGATGCAACAATTGTGCTCATGCGCATTCCAGAAGGAGTGAAAACCACACCAACATTGCTAGGTTGCATGGAGAAATTGAGGTACTCGGACCACGATGTGGCCGATGAGGAAACATTCCCTGAATTTGTGCAGCAGGTCTATTTGGAAATCATAGGGATAGGACCCTTTAGCGACCATGTTCTTCAACCAAATCCATGGGCAGTTGGCCTAGAAAACACTGGGATCCTCAACCTGCTAGAGATTCCCCACTTTGGAAGGGGGAAAGAGGTGAACAACTTCATCAAGCAGTTGATAGTGATCCTCCATGGAGGATTCCTCTGGATGGAAAAGCCCATATCCATAGACGTGGAGCTAATCACAGCAATCACGGGACTGTCGTCAATGGGTGAGAACCCCGCGCAGTACCTGGACAAAAAAACCAAGGAGAAGGTGTTGATGGAGGAAATGAAAAGAACATGTGGCATCGAGAGGGGGTCACGCGATATAATCATCAATAGAATTATTGACACCACGAAAAGTATGGCCATTAAACTCATGGCCTGCAAAATGCTGCAAAAGTGTCACAAGGAAGAATTCTCTACTAGGGTCGTCGCAGCTGCAGCGCAGTGTGAAAATGGCACGTCGCTCATTCGGGCCCCTTACATGCTAAAATTATTCATGGAGGACTAAAAATATGTGAAGGACCTCGGCACATAGTTCCACTACTCATGGCTACTCATGTTTATCATGTTGATGGGGTGGAGAGAACCCCCATATTCATACTTCTGCAGCCGGATAAGTCGGTGTCGCACAGCCCGATACACGTTGTTGGGGAGAAACTTTGACTCCAAGCACAGAAGAACAAACACAAGTACCTTTTCCAGGTACTTCACCAAGATACAGGAGAGTATCACCAACACTTGGTGAATAACTTCAGAGGTAGTCACGCAGTTCAAGGACATCACCAACTTTAAGGCGTCCAGGCATAATATGTGGATATGAGCACATAAGAATCCAGGAAAGGAGTGGCTCCAAATGAGATACTGCGTCACAGGGGATGATGTAGAGATGGTTATGAGGGATTTATCTGACAAATGGAAGACCCCATCCTTATATCAAGAAGTACCTCAGGGCACGGAGGTAGACGCAGGACAAACGAAGACACATGCAAGAGACAAAGTTGCACCCAAAAAGATGAAACCAACACAGAAGCTGGCGCAGCAAAAGAAGGGGGGAACAACAAAGAAGGACGCACAGGCAGCAAAGAAGGATGCGCATGTAGGAAATAAGGATACTCCCTCGTAACAAAAATACCAAAGAGCGGGGGCAATGGTAACAAAGGGAACCCCCTCAGCATCTACCCCTCAGGAACCAGGGCCACCTAATCGGCCAATTTCATAGTTAGGAGGAACGCGCAAGAAGGAAAATGTGCCCAAAGAGTCGCCTGAGTACACACTCACAGAGGATAACACTGACCTTGTGGCTGAAGAGGTGCAAGACCTCATTGCAAAAGACTTTGAAGAAGAAAATCATCAAAGGGGGCAGATACAAGATGACCTGGCTGGCATAAGACGGGTCCTCGAGAAAATAAGGACCGTGCAAAGGTATAAAAGGGGAACGGCATCCATTCTTGAGGGAGAAACAACAGCGGCAACAAGGACTATGCCACAAACTGAACACATGGTTCACACAACTACGCAAATGAGTCCAACATTTAGGGAAACCAGTGACATGTTGTAGATGGATGAAACCACAGCATAGACGCCACTGAAAGATGTAGCCCAGGTCGACATGGTATTGGCTAAGATACCAACAAAGGAACTGTACAGACTCTAAGTCAGCATCACGTAGGAGGTGCAGTCACGCGTGAGGACAAATGCAACAGAACTGCAGGAAAATAAAAATGACAAGGAAGAATTAGAGCTCGTGGTCGAACAAGTAAAGTTCAAGACCAAAGAAGAAAAAGAGTGCGCAAATAAAATTGAGCATGGATTGACAACAGTCTACATCCACCTTCTGGATAGCGTGTAGGTTGAGAGTCCAACTACGGAGGAAAAACTCAATCAAATTTCCCAAACTATCGACCAATACAGGCAACAGATTGAGGAACTAAAGGAAAACATGACTCTGACGACTCCACCAAAGGTTAGGGAGCAGAGGAAAGCAAAAGTTGCACTCCAACTAACAGAGTTGGAGAAACATGTTAACACAATAGCAGAAGTATTTGACAGGAGAGTGCAGCTTTGGATAGCGCTAGAGGAAGATGAGAAGGTCCAACAATGGTACCAAGAAGAAGAGAGGATAAATGTCAAAATCCAGGACCTCGGGCAAAGGCAGAAGACAATGGGCATCACTGAGCGTTTAAAAGGAACGCAGGAGAGGAAGAGATTACAGGTCTAACTAAATATGGCACAGGCACACAAACAGGAGAGAAGGACGTATATGGAACCCCTCCAAGAGAAAGCAGTAGAAATGATCATGTAGCTAGAGGCAAAGAAGAATAACATGGTGCAGACACAGGTGGAATGCACAACCATGGTTCGGGAGGAAGTGACAGTGAAGAACCTAGAAGCGCTTACAGAAAAGGTCGTGTAGATCCAAACACGAGGAAGGGGATTGGAATACAAGTTCCACAGTCTAGTACAGGATTTCAAGGGGGCGCGCAGTGCCTAGGTGGCTTAGGATGAGCCATATATTAGTGTTGGGGGCCTGTTGGGTGCCGACCCATTTTGGAATAATGACTAATTTTGGAGAATAAAGCACAGATAAGGAAAAGACAGTTGGCAGGAAAATCAACACGTACAAGGTAAATGCGCATGCAGAGGAGGAAAGCATGCGAAGAATGCATGCAAGAAGACCTAACCATGCTAGGGTTAGGGTTTTGGTAAGAATATGTAATGGCTAGTAAGCCAAAAACATGTATAAATAGGTACCTAGGAGTTCTAGGTCAAGGTTGTTGTTCTTGAGTTTAGAGTTGGATGTCATGTTGTTGTTCATTATTTTTGGTCATTGTTACCATGTTGTTCGAAAACTAAATGTCTATAGAATCTAATCTATTTTGTAAGTTGTTGAGTTGAGGAGAGGAACTAAGCTAGATCTTGAGGGTTAGATCACAAGTTGAGGAGCCTGGTGCGATCTAGTCCACCTCATTGTAGATCTCGGCATGTTCTGATGGAGAGTTGTAATGCACAAGGCATTGTAGTTTTGGAAACATAATAATAAAATAGCATAGCAGCCAAATCTTTGTGGACATAGCCCAGAAGCCGTGAACCACGAAAGATCATGTGTTATGTGATTGAATGTTGTGTATCTCATTTGATGTTAATGATTAGATGTTAGAAACATGTATGAATGACTTAGTTAGATCTGTTAATTTACATGCATGAGTAAGAATGACATATTAATCAAGATAAGTTGAATGTTAGATTAAACAAATGAAGATAACAGAGTTAATCGCAGATCCCCACTCATTTCCTAGGCTGCAAGCAGCTGAGCGTTGCAGTCACCCATAAGAACTATCTCGGTTGAGAATGTGCAGTGCATCATGTGCGTTGTGTTTCCTTTTGGTTTACCAGGAGGGTCGATAGTTCTAGAAGGGTTTTGTTGGAAACCATGGTAGACCTGAACCTGGGTCAACCCAAGAAAGGTAGCAAGAGTTAATCCTAACCAACAAAAATCCTTTGCAAAATCTGGGTTGATTAACACAGGATCTTTGGTTAGATCTTCTTTCACTTCTTCAAAAGAATGTTTTGCATATGTTGTCCATTTTATTTCATTTCCTTTCCTCAACATATTTGTGATATGATTTATTATTTTAGCAAGGTTAGGGATAAAACTATTTAAAAAATTTACCCTACCTAAAAAGGATTGTACCTATTTTTCTCTCCTTTGAATATTGACTTTTTGTATTGCAGTCACTCTGTTAGGGTCAATTTTGATCCCATCTATTGAAATAATGTGTCCCATGAGTTTACCTTCTTGCACTGAAAAAATTGACTTTTGGGGGTTAAGAGAGATCCCAAATTTTCTGCATTTTTTAAACACCTGTTACAAATGTTGTTGGTGCAATTATATGCATAATATATTACCAAACATAAATTATCAACTGGGATTCATAATCAGTAGATTTGATGCACTATATGTGTTGATAACAGATAGGTTCCTATGTTTGTTTAGTATAGATTAGATAAGAAAACCATTTAGAAACCAACACACTCTTAAAAATAACAATCCTCACACAATTCAAAAGCTGGAAAGAAAAACTCATAAACAAGCAAAAGCTCTTGCTTAGGTGATGGACATGTTCATTGATGGCTCATGAAAAGAAAAGATGAACTTTGATTCTATCTCCTGAAGAAACTAAACTAACAAGTGGAATGCTCCATTAAAGCTCATGTATGGTGAAATATGGAGATCCAATCGTTCCTGCATTACCACACTTTGCAACACATTCGAATAGTGAAATCAAACAAAATAACATGAAATCAAAATAATAGGTACATGAAATGAAAATCTACACTAACAATTTACAATAAGCTTACCAAGCTGGATCGGTGGCCCTTGCCGATGCTAACATGGAAGCTTTTAGATCAACAGATGATAACTTTTAAGAGAGACAAAATCACTAAATCCAAACTTGCATTAATCTTCAACGTGTAGGTTTACAATAGGAGTCTCTTCATGAATCCAATCTACATCATAACAATTCTCCTCAAGAACCTATCTCAAAACAATTCCCTTAATCTACATAATAATAATTCTCCTCCTCTTTTCATGAAGAGAGGGCACTCTATTTTATACATGAGAGCTTTGAAAAGGAGATAAACATCTCATAATTACAAATCCACTTTTCTCTCAACCCATTTCCCATTATTACAAAATATAATCCCTTCAAATCCTCACACATATCTCTCATATATATTGGATAAGATATAACAACCAAATCTCCATGATCTTCTCCTTGGATTAGGATTGAATTATCTCCTCAAATATTGAAATGGTGGAGGAAGTATTTGAGAAGTATTTTTGAATTAATCCTTCACATATTCCTACACATGATAAATCTCACACATTTTTGAGATATATGAAAACATGTCAATCTTCTAATATTTAATCACAAATTCCCTTTTAATACTAAAATAGATGATTTGGAAAATAATAAGATTTAACCCATATTTAATTATGAAAACGGTATCATGAAAGGTTAATGAGGCGATGAAATGTGAAGAATGATGAAGGGAAATGTGGATGGAAATACGACAATCCTGAGACTCAACATACCCCCCAACTGAACTTGTTGCATGTCCTCATGCAACTGTGCATGGATCTTCTCAAGAAATTTTGGCATCTGAATTTTGGGCTTTGAGTGATGATAATGAATATTTCCAGGATGGGGTTTACATGAGTAATAACTAACATTTTCTTATGGTTGGTTCTTGTGTGACAACCATGAATATAGAGAATGTTGGTTCTTGTGTAAACAACATTCATTTCGTTATTTTTTTTCTTGTTGTTATGATAATAAAATGTTGGTTCTTGTGTAAACAACATTCATTTCGTTATTTGTTCTCTTGTTGTTATGATAATAATTTACCCATTTTCTTG
>JASDQU010298595.1:0-14006 GCA_032191745.1 Picea mariana
CATAATCAACCAACAAGGAACACATCCAAAGATCAATCCAAGCATCGAGAAAGGATTCCCTGGAACACATCTAGGGGCCCTATAAAAAATCTAGGGACTTACTTCTTGGTCCTTGACCAAGAATCCAAAAAATACACTGGGGGCCCTCACTAGGGTATTTTTCCATGGCTCTAACTAATTGGTCCCAAACCAATAACCCCATGAGTGTACTAGGGGCCCTAGATCTCAATTAGGGTCTTATGCCATCCTCCCGGAGAATGGCTCTTGCAGCTGCACTAATTTCAACACTCCCTCTCAACAAGAGAGGCATTCTCATAAACACCAAGCTTGTCTCGAAGGTACCCAAACTTTGTCAAGGACAAAGGCTTGGTCAAAATATCTGCAGTTTGTTCCACTGTTGGAACATATTAAATAATGAGAATGTTCTTCTGCACCATGTCCCAAACATAGTGATATATCATCTCAATGTGTTTCGATCTATCATGAAACACCAGATTCGCAGAGAGGTTTATACATCTTTGGTTATCATAGTGGATTACTGTGGGTTCCAATTCAGCACTGAACAAACCTGAGAGTAGATTTTTGAGCCACATTGCTTCTCTACTAGCAATACTAGCAACAATGTATTCTTCCTCTATAGTGTTATGGGCTATGGACCCCTGTTTCCTAATGGACCAGGAGATCATAGCTGAATCCAAACTGAAACAATATCTGGAAGTGTTCTTCCGGTCCATTGTACTGCCCATCCAATCCGAATCTATAAAATCAGGAAGCATTACCCCTCCATTGGAAGCGTATCTGAGCCTATAGGCTATAGTTCCCCAAACATATATGAGAATATGCTTAACAACAACCATATGAACATATTTTGGTTCACACATGAACTGGTTGAGGGCATTCTTTGCATAACAAATGTCTAGTCTGGTATGCACTAGATACATCAAGGACCGAATGATCTGACGATATACAGTGGGGTCTTCTGAATTTTAACCTGTAACTTGATCATGTAACTTCTTCAGGTTAGAAATCATAAGTGTTGACATGGACTTACAGTCCAACATGCCAAATCTGCGAAGCACATCAATTGCATACTTTCTTTGTGAGAGAAAGATATCACCCGGTTTCTGCCACACTTCTAAGCCAATAAAATAATGCATAAGACCCAAGTCTTTTATTTCAAATTCTACTGATAAATCCCTCTTATTCTGAGCTATAATATCTTCCTCTCCAGTAAGGAACAAATCATCCACATATAAAACCAAGATAACATGATGATTCTACACAATCTTTATATAAAGATTAGGATCTACTATACTCTTGGAGAATCCAAGACTCTGTAGGAAACTGTCAATTCTTCCATACCAATCTCTTAGAGCTTGTTTCAATCCATACAAGGCTTTCTTGAGTTTGCATACATGGTATTATTTCCCATGGATCATGAAACAATCAGGTTTATCAATATAAACTTCTTGCTCAACTTCACCATTGAGAAAGGCAATCTTAACATCCATTTGGTGAAGTTACCAATAAAAAACTGAAGCAAGAGATATAATGATTATGATGGAAGTATACCTAGAAACATGAGTAAACATCTCGTCATAGTCAACTCCTTCTTTTTGAGAGAAGCCACGAGCCACAATTCTAGCTTTAAATTTTTCAACATTGCCATATGCTGCATGCTTTATTTTGTAAATCCAATTAGAGGTTACCATTGATTTGCCATGAGGTCTTGGGACCACTTCCCATATATCATTCTTTAATATTGACTCGTACTCTTCTATCATGGCATCCTTCCACACTTTATGTTTGGAGGCCTCTTCAAAAGTGGAAGTTTATGAGTCAATCACAAGTTTCAACTGCGCTATCAGGCTGGAGTACTTATCTGGTTTCTTTCTTTCTCTGAAGGTACCTTTAAGTGATGCATGCTTTTCCGCTTCCTTTAAAATTTCCCAGCAATAAGCTGGATTTCTTTTAACAAGAGGTTTCTCTAAGGGAAACTCAACATAATCCCCTATGGGATCTACTAAAGGATTTATGGTTTCCTCCCTCTGGTCATCTTGAAGTGGTGAATCTGAAGGTTCTAGAGATGGAGCTTCCTACTCCTGTGTATCACATGGAAGTTCTATGGAACGACGAAAGGTTACTTCCTCATGAAAGGTCATGTCTCTACTGACCTCAATGAACTTTTTCCCGGTACATAAATTCTATATGCTTTTGAGGTTTCAATGTATCCCACAAAAGTTTCTTTCTTTCCGTAGGGCTATAACTTAGTCCTCTTTTCGTTAGGTATATGAATGTAGACTGGTCTGCCAAAGGTTCTCAAATGGTCAACTGAAGGCTTCTTACCAGTGGAGACTTCTTCTGGAGTTTTCTCTTCTAGGGCTTTATGAGGACACCTATTCTGAATATAGACTGCAGTGCTTGTAGCTTCGGCCCAAAGAGACAACAATAGATTATGACCATTCATCATGGCTCTGGTTGCTTCACAAATCGTTCTGTTATTTCTTTCAACAACCCCATTTTGCTGAGGATTATAAGTCACAATCAACTCCCTCTTAATCCCTGATCCCAACAGAGATCATCATACTTGTGGGAGTCAAATTCTTTTCCATTGTCTGTTATGAAAACATGGATGTGTCTACATGTCTTATTCTCAACAAGATTCTTAAAATCCTGAAATTTACTAAAAGATTCATCTTTGGTTTTCAAAACATAAATCCATGTTTTACAAGAACAATCATCAATAAAAATGATATAATAAATACAACCATTCATTGATGGAGCAGTCATAGGTCCACAAAGGTCAGAATGAATAAGATCTAAAATGCCATTAGTTTTTCTATTACTGTGAGGGTAAGATTTCTTTGTATTTTTACCAAGAGCACAACCTCTACAAACACTATCATGCTCAAATGAAAAAACTGGCATACATGTTACCATATTTTGCAAACCTAGGAGTGCGTAGTAGTTGAGATGTCCAAGCCTTATGTGCCATAGCTCGCAGGGGTTTATCATCTCATGAACTAATGCTTGAACAATTTGACCAGTGATTTTGTAAAGTCCACTCTCTTGAGTTTCGATTTTTATGGCTGAGCTCAAACTCCCATTTGAGGGCCACATGAGAGCCTTACCTTTGGAGAGATCTACTGAGTACCCTTTGCTTTCTAGCACTGCAACTGAGATGATATTTTTCTTTAATCCAGGAACATAAATAATTTCATCGATATGAAATACATTACCTGTCTGAAGCTGAAAATATGCTGATCCAAAGCCTTTGATGTCATAGGTGCCATCATCACCCAATTCTACCTTCACATTGAACTTCTTATCCCAATAGATTACAAGATTATGTGGTGCAAACCCCCCTTTCTCCTTGGGGATGCATGACCTCCCGGTCAAGGATCTTCAATTTCATAGCTTAATTATCTCTCTGAAACCTTAATGGTCTCGCTTGTAAATAAATATAGGCCTTTTCTGTCTCTCGATGCAAGTTCTGTAATACTCACGATCTCTTCTTCTCACTACTAAATGATCACGACTCAGGCGCTAACTTCTGCTCCGTTAACGCCTTCTCGCATGTGACCTCGGGCTATGTCCACACACGACTTCAGGGGCGGTCGAAAGTGGTTTGGGATCAACCCACTTTTCTCCCCACAATTCACTACCAATCACCATGCGTCCCTTTTGCAATACCGTGGTTTCAATTGCGGCCCGCTATCAAATTTTTTAAATATGAGTACTTTCCATCCCCACAATCCTTCATGATCGTTGATCTCAATATATCGATAGCACTTCTGAACCTGATGGTTCAGATATGTCCTTTCCCAATTCTACGGATCAGAACTAACCCTTCTAAATCAATGACTATGATTTATTTCGTGATTCGGGCTTCGGGAGTTTGAAATCTCAACTCCTAATTTCTCCACAATGGTTATCTCCCGAAATAAAATAACTGTTGACATTTGTCCTCCTCAAATCGATGGTTATAATTTACTTCGGACCTTCGGGGTTTGGAGATTTCAATTCTCAACTTCCCAGAGTATTATTATCCGAAGCTCGCGATCTATCGCCACGCGTCCCTCTGGATCTGACGGTCCAGATTTACTTCGGGTCTTCTTGGATAGATATTAACCCTGTATCTTGTCCAACTTTCGTAAATTCTTCTTCCGAAGGATTTCTTCGACACTTAGTCGATTTCTGGTCCTGTGCACTCCTTGCAACTGACCTCTACACTTTCTTATGAGAAAAACCCGAGTTATTTATCCAAGTCAAAAACTTCGCATACACACTCCTTGCGCTTAATATGCGCACTCTGCATACAAAAGTTCCACGCTATCTCTTCTGAGCTTCGAGTCGAAAAAGACTCCCTCACACGCACTCCTTGCGTTTGGTATGCACTCCTTACATAACTTACATAAGAGAAAACACTTGAAAATTATTCAATTCTTCATAAATTCATTTCTTCACCATGAACATCATACATCCACAAAACACATAACAATAGTAAAACTGTAAAACAATATCAACACTGTACAATTGGATGAATTTCCTCTGTTCTATTCATTTCCGAAATAAATACATGATTACAACTTCTGTCTCTTACAAAACTACAATGAAAACTTGTTTAAGGACCTAGAGCTTCCTTGCTCTTCTTCCTCCTATCTAAATTCTATCACACTCTACTCAAGCGGTTACCTACTCATCTTAATTAATGCAACCTAATGACTAATACGAGTGAATATCCTACACCTGTAATATATTACAGTCGTGTAAGGATTTACAATGATCCGTCAGTTCAAAATGGTGGCTCGACTTTACATACATCTAATTAATTAACGAGAGATTCAAAAAAATCTCCACATCGCTACCAAGATGGTTAAGAGTCGGTTTGACTCTTTCAATGCGTTGATGTGTCGACTTTGCTTCCACGCCCGCTTTGTTTTGATTTGATAGCAATGCTCCTACATCATTATGTTTGAATCCTATCATGTGTTTGGAGGCCCCGTTGTCCACTAACCAAACATCTTCTGACTTGGTTATAGTGCCAGAGAGGGATGAGACAAGATAACATTCTTAGCGTTGATCTTGCTCTTTAGTAGCTGCCCTAGTTCTTCTTCTTTGAGGTTCTTCTTCCTTAGTTTCAATTGAAGCATGAAACCTGCCTCTCTGCTTCTTCTCTGAAGGAGGGTTCCTGCACTCTTTTGCATAATGACCTAGACTTTTACAGCTAAAGCGTTTTATTTTAGATAAATGAGAGTGAAAGTGAGATTGCTTACCTTGGGGTTTCTTACCTTTTCCTTTGTGCTGAGGAAACTTCTTCCATCTCTTGGCTTTGATTGAAAGAGCATGATCTCTTATCATGGAGGGCTCATTCCTGCTTTTGAGTCTACCCTCTTCTTCCAAGAAATCATGCCATAATCTCTCGAAGTTGGGTTGAACTTCTCTTCCGTTGAACGAAGACAAAAATGTCCCCCATCAGCCAGGGAAGGCCATCTACTACTGTTTGAACAAGTTCATCATCATCCACTTCAATTCCAATTGCTGTAAGTTGATCTCTTGTTTGAGAAATTTTGGAAAAGAAGGCATAGATAGTTTCGTCCTTCCCCATCTTTAAGGTACATAGTTGTTTCTTCAATATTCGCTTCTTAGCTGGAGCCTTCTTTTCATATAGATTTTCTAGGACATCAAAGCATTCCTTAGCTGTCCTTAGATGGCCAATGAGATGCATCATGTTGTCCTTAACTAAGTCAAAGATGATTCTTTCATCTTTCGCCTGCCTCTTCTTAGATGTTGCCCTTCTTGTATTAGAAGTGATTTCTTCTATCACTTTGGTAACCAACTCATCCAATTCACTTTATTCTAGGATATTAAACACCCTATCCTTCCAAGCATTGAAATTGGAGGCCCCTTCAATCCTATCTTCTACTTTGACTGAATATGAAGCCATGTTGATTACAAATCTGAACATGCTAAGAAGACTCAAACTTTAAGTAAGACTAATAATGAATAGAAGGAAAATATTTCTGAATATCAACTTAGACTAGAAGCAGAAGAAAACATTAATACAACAAGATCTGAACCTTACCTTAGCAAAAAACAAATGATAGAGGTACCTGATGTGTGGTTGTCCTCTTTCTTTATGCTCAGAAAATATATGAAGGTCATGGATCCAACCCTCAAGGGTTTGATCTCATCATGATCTTTAAGTGAGCAATTTACCAAGAAGAACTCAAGGATAATCAAAAACAGTAAGGATGATAAAAAAACCCCAAAGACAATAAGAAATCTCAACAAAGGGTTGTCCAAAATGAACTGTAGTGCTACAACAAAAAAGGGCTTGTCAAACCCTCACAAATAAATCTAATAGACATAAGTAGAAAGAAACAACATCAGGGACATCAAGAGATAAAACCATCAATCACAGGTGGAGGAGCCAAGGGTTGCCTAGGAGGAAGTGACAGCTAGAAGAGTGACCAAAGGAAGGTCGGGACACCCACAACAAGAAGAGGAAGGTCCTCCCTACTTAACATAGCAAGAGGGAAGGTCGACGACACTCAAACCCATAAAGAGAAGACATGAACACCAGAGTAGAAGCTCCCAAAAAACAAAGAGAATAAAATTGTGGAGGTCATACCTCTAAAATAGTAAGAGAGAGTCCACCAAGGAGGTTGTACCCCAAAACAAAACCCAAGTGAAGTATTCGCAGAAAATCAGACGAAGAGAGGAAAGTAAGTGTGTGTTAGAATGAGAGAGGGGTAGGTTCTTATTTATAGTTTAGGAAGGGTTAGGATTAGGTTTAATTAAAATCCTAAAAAATAAAATAAATAACAATTAATATTTTAATTAATAAAAATATTAATTATAAAGTCAAATAAGTCAAAGTGACTTATAAAAGACCAATAAAACATCAAGCAAGATGGAGAAAGAGATTTAAGAAAGGGGAGGATACAAGACAAAGTCAAGGGGTTCTTCTTCAATGTCAAACTATCCACATATGTCTCATGATAACTTATAAGCTTTTATCATCCCTGTATAAGAGGAGAAACCAATGATGTGGTCATGTCCATCTTTTAGTTGTTCCTAGGTCTCATGGACCATCTCGAGAGAGAAGAAGAAGATCACACATCATTACATCTTAGTACATAACCAAGAACCACCTGGTCCCAGACCAGGATACCTCAGAACACATATGGGGTCCCTAGAACACATCTAGGGTCTTTCATCCACCAAGGTACAAGACCAAGAATCAACCCAAGTTCTTAAGAAAGGATTCCCTGGAACACATCCAGGGGCCCTAGAACACATCTAGGAACTTACATCATCAACCACCAAGGAACACATCCAAGGATCAATCCGAGCACCGAGAAACGATTCCCTAGAACACATCTAGGGGCCCTAGAACACCTCTAGGGACTTACTGCTTGCTCCTTGACCAAGAACCGAAGAAATACACTGGGGCCTTCACTAGGATATTTTTCCATGGATCGAACTACTTGGTCCCAAACCAAGAATCCTAGGAATGTACTGGGGGACCTAGATATTAACTAGGGTCTTATTCCATCGTCCCGGAGAATGGCTCTTACAACTGCACTAATTTCAACACTCCTTCTCAGCAAGAAATACATTCTCAGCAACACCAAGCTTGTCTCAAAAGTACACAAACTTTTTCAAGGACAAAGGCTTGGTAAAAATATATGTGGTTTGTTCCACTGTCGGAACATACTGAATATTGAGAATGTTCTTATACACCATGTCCCGAACATAGTGATATCTCATCTCAATGTGTTTCGATATGTCATGAAACACCAGATTCTCAAAGAGATTTATACAAATTTGGTTATCACAGTGGATTACTGTGGGTTCCAACTTAGCACTGAACAAATATGAGAGTAGATTTCTGAGCCACTCTACTTCTCTAATAGCAGTACTAGCAACAATGTATTTTTCCTCTATAGTGCTCTGGGATATGGAGCCTTGTTTCTTGTTGGACCAGGTGATCATAGCTGAACCCAAACTGAAACAATATCTGGAAGTTCTCTTCCGGTCCACTGTACTTCCCATCCAATCTGAATTTGTAAAACCATGAAGCATTACCCCTCCACTGGAAGTGCATATGAGCCCATAGGCTATAATTCCCCGAACATATATGAGGATATGCTTAACAACAACCATATGCATATGTTTTGGTTCACACATGAACTGGCTGAGGGAATTCATAGCATAACAAATGCCTGGTTTGGTATGTACTAGATACATAAAGGACCCAATGATCTGACGATATACGGTGGGGTCTTCTGGATCTGAACCTGTATATTGATCATGTAACTTATTCAGGTTATAAATCATAGGTGTGGACATGGAATTACAGTCCAAAATGCCAAATATACGAAGCACATCAATTGCATACTTTCTTTGTGAGAGAAAGATCCCATCCGGTTTCTGCCACACCTCTAAGCCAAGAAAGTAATGCATAAGACCCAAGTATTTCATTTCAAATTCTATTGATAACTCCCTCTTAGTGTGATCTATAAGATTTTCCTCTCCAGTAAGGAACAAATCATCCACATATAAAACCAACGTAAGAGGATGATTCTGCACAATCTTTATATAAAGATTATGATCTGCTATACTCTTGGAGAATCCGAGACTCTGTTTAAAACTGTCAATTCTTCCATACCAATCTCTCGGAGCTTCTTTCAATCCATACAAGGATTTCTTGATTTTGCAGACATGGGATTCTTTTCCATGGATCACGAAACCGTTAGGCTGCTCAATATAAACTTCTTGCTCAACTTAACCATTGAGAAAGGCATTCTTAACATCCATTTGGTGAAGTTTCCAATAAAAAATTGAAGCAAGAGAGATAATTATTTTGATGGAAGTATACCTGGAAACATGAGTAAAGATCTTTTCATAGTCAATTCCTTCTTTCTGAGAGAAGCCACGAGCCACAAATCTAACTTTGAATTTTTAACACTGCCATTTGCTGCATGCTTTATTTTGTAAAGTCATTTAGAGGTTACCACTGATTTTCCATGAGGTCATGGGGCCACTTCCCATACATCATTCTTTAATATTGACTCATACTCTTCTATCATGGAATCCTTCCACACTGTATGTGTAACGCCCCCGACCATCAACCCTAGGGCCGGCCAAACACTACTTTGCGGAAAAACACTTATGTAACACATTATGCATTCTAATGAACTTAAAATGCTTAATTACAGTTAAACACATAATTACTGCTAGCATTTTAGAGTTAATGGAAATAACAATAAATTCATATGCACAACAAAATACGTGATAAAATTGCAAGAATCATAGGTATGCAATTTATTAAATTACAGAATTACAAAACATAGTGACATTTATCTTTGAAACTGTCACACACCACCAACTGCGTGTAGACCTTCCACAAACCTCCCAGCCTTAGACCGCACTGCTCATCACTCTCAGCAGTAGGTCACCCCCGAGCTAGGACTAAGCTCCACCGGGTAAGGAATCCTAGGCTAGGCAGTGAATACAGGAAGACACACAGTCACAAAGGAAGGAGTCTCCCCCAGGAACCACTTATGCCCACTGCCCACAGACTCTCCTTCCCCACATGCCTGTTCCACCCCAGGAGTATACACCTTCTATGTCACCTAGACAGTCCTTCGGCTGCTAACCTCCCTTGCCTTGGGCTTCAACAACAGATCGGACTGGAAATCTCCGAGCTCTGTGGCAGCTACAGGGTTCCTTCCAGGAGATCTCTCCTTCCTCCGTGCACTCTCTCACCTGGAGAGAGTCCCTCATAGGCTAGACAACCTGTCCTTTCAGCCCCAACCACCTCTCTCACCTGGAGAGAGTGTTGTATATACTGGCCAACAAGCCACATGCAGTCAAGCACTGCACGACCACCACAATCAACTAGAACCCAAACATGAACACCCCATGATAACGACAGACAGGCGCAACAACATAACAAGGCTCAACAAGTAAGGGACACCTTGGTTCCCTCAATTGACAACACGAGATTGACTCACGACTTTGGTTTCAGGGATGTGTGACAAGCAATCCACGCAGGGGTCGAACACAAACTCGACGGTTCAGAACAAAGGGTGTACCGACTTCCCCAGAAACAAACACATGCCTTTCCGGTTTCAGAGTTGCGTGAGGGTATTCTTGCAGAGGTCAGACAAGATTCACAGTTTTAGACTGTCCACGGTAGAATGGAGGAGGAAACCCCAACACGGCTCATTTCAACAGTTTTAACTGCATGCGCTTAGGTTGACACTTGTCACCCATGAAGCTGCATGCACTCCATAGCATGCGTTCCCTTTTGCACATGTTCCCCTTCCAGGAACTTAGGATAAAAATAATACATTTCACATGGATTTTTGGAATAATATTAAAATATTATTCCCAAAGACTTAAGCCCCTAGGCTCAATGCTTAGCCTCTCTTCCCAACCTTCCATCCCCCAATCCATTACCTAGGATTTGTGGATGCTTGGTCCCCCATCACTCATTCATCGTGGTTGGTCCACATGTAGAGATGTTTTATATTAATACTGTGCATAATTACATGTACAAAAATCAGGCTCCAGGCCTTCCACACTTAGGTTCTCTGGCCTAATAATCACATAAGCCCACCAACTTATATAAACTTGGCTCACCAGCCTATAAAACATAATTACAATTCATAATGCAAGCTTTACAATAGGGCTTGGCCTTGGAGACATTACAATCCCATCCCCTTATTTTTGCACTGTCCTTAGTGCAACTTTACACTGCATCTGCAAGCTTTTCAAAATATTCAAAAATATGCGGGTACTCTACCCGCATAACATCTTCATGCTCCCATGTCACATCCTCAGGACCGTACTAGGTCCACTGGACCTTTACAAGCCCTATATCTCGATTCCAGAGATGTTTGTTTTTCCTGAACAATATGGGCACAAGATGCACTTGCATGACACCTTCTTGTTCCACCTGAATCACATTCCAATCGATAACATGATTAGCATCTGGTATATATTTCTTAAGCAATGAAACATAAAACACATTATGTACAGTCACAAATGCAGGTAATGCAAGCATATATGCAAATGGCCCAATCCTTTCCAGGATTTCAAATGTCCCACAAAATCTAGCTGCCAACTTGGCACAACTTCCCAGCTTCAGGGAACTCTTGTTAGCTTTCACTTTCAGGAAAACATGATCACCCACTTTTAACTCTCTGTGGGTTCTGTTCTTATCAGCATAAATTTTCTGCTTGTCTTGGGCAACTTTCAAATTCTGCTTACTTTTTATCATTTGGTCCTCCATCTCCATGAGCAACTCTGGCCCAACTACTGCTCTATCAACTGGATTATCCCAGCTCACTGGAGTATTGCACTTTCTTCCATATAGTGCTTCAAATGGGCTCATATTCAACGATGCATGATACCCATTGTTGTAGGTGAATTCTACCAAGTGAAGGTAGTCTTCCCATCTTGATGGTTTGTCCATCACATACATTCTCAGTATGTCTTCTATTACTCTATTCACCCTCTCCATCTGTCCATCAGACTCAGGATGATAAGCTGTACTAAAGTTCAGATTCGTTCCAAATCCTTTGAACAATCCTTTACAGAAATTCGAGGTGAATTTTGGGTCTCTATCAGACACAATCGTTTTAGGAATTCTGTGCAATCGTGTCACTTCCTTTATGAAAATATCAGCAACATCTGCTGCCTTGTGAGTAGTTTTCAGTGGAATAAAATGGGTAGCTTTTGTAAGCTTGTCCACCACCACCATGATCGAATCATGCAGCTTGCTTTTTCTGGGCAATCTTGTAATAAAATCCATTGTCACCACTTCCCACTTCCATTTAGGAATGGGTACAGGTTGCAGCAACCCTGCTGGGTGCCTATGCTCAGCTTTAACTTTCTGGCACTCCATACATCTAGCGATGTATTCAACGATCTCTCTCTTCATACCCGTCCAAAAGTAATGGCTCTTGACTGCTGGCACAGTCTTCTGATATCCAGGGTATCCAACCTAAGTCACGTTATGCATTTCTCTTAGAATCACAAGTTTCAAACCCTGGACATTGGGTATATACACTCTGTTTTTGTACAAAAGTATTCCATCAACTTCCAATGTGTAATTTTCCTCTTTCTGTGGTCTCTCACTCCGATGTAGCTTTGATACCAAGTCTCTGTATTGCAAATCTACATTTGCATCTTCCAAAATTCTATCCTTAATATCAGTCCTGTACATGCTAATGGTTGTAGCATGTAATTCATGCACCTTTCTGCTGAGTGCATCGGCCACCTTGTTTTCCTTCCCTTTGATATGCTTGATATCAAAGTCATATTCAAACATAAATTCCAGCCACCTGCTTTGTCTAGCGTTTAAGGTTGGCTGATCAAACAAATATTTTAGACCATTGTGGTCTGTTCTAAGTTCAAACCTACTTCCCATGAGGTAATGCCTCCATTTCCTTAGAGCATGAACTATGGCTGCCAATTCCAAGTCATGGGTTGCATAGTTATGTTCGTGCTCTTTTAATTTTTTGGACTCATAACAGATTACGAATCCATTCTAACTGAGGACCCCTCCTAGTCCTTATTTGCATACATCAATGCATACTATGAAATCTGCATTTGGATCTGCAATCCTCAGGATTGGAGCACTGGTTAACAACTGCTTCAATCGCTGGAAACTTTCCTCACATTCTTCAGTCCACTGAATCTTTTTCTCCTTTCTTTGCAAGGAAGTGATAGGGTGAGCTATATTTGAGAACCCTGCGATAAACCTTCTGTAATAGCATGCTAGACCCATAAAGGATCTAACTTCCACCACATTCCTTGGCGCTAACCATTCTTTGATGGCCTCAACCTTCTCAGGATCCACGATGATCCCTTCTTCTGAAATAATGTGACCCAAGTAATGGATCTGCCTTTGATAAAACGAGCATTTCCTCAACTTGGCATACAACTGACATTCTCTCAACACTTGCAGCACCATCCTCAGGTGTTGTTCATGCTCTTCCTCTGACTTGGAATACACCAAAATGTCATCCAGGAATACTATGACAAACTTGTCTAGATAGTCCCTGAATACACCATTCATCAAGCAGATAAAAACAACAGGTGCGTTCGACAGCCCAAACGGTACCACTATGAACTTGTAATGACCATACCTTGTTCTAAAGGCAGTCTTGTTGATGTCTTCATCTTTTATTCTCACTTGGTGATATCCCGATCTGAGATTTATCTTCGAAAATATTTTCGCACCTTTCAACTGATCGAAAAGATCGTCGATCCTCGACAAAGGATACTTGTTTTTGACAGTTACTTTGTTCAACTGTCTGAAATCAATGCACAACCTCAGCGTCCCGTCCTTCTTCTTCACGAACAGGACCGGGGCACCCCAAGGTGACACACTTGGGTGAATGTACCCCTTCTTTAGAAGCTCTTCAAGTTGTAATTGCAACTCTTTCAGCTCTGGCATACTTATTCTATAAGGAGCTTTCGACACTGGAGTTGCTCCAGGCATCAAGTTTACAGAGAAATCGATATCCCTTTTCGAAGGTAGTCTAGGTACTTCCTGGAATACATATTCAAACTCTGTTAGTACCTCATGATCCTCAATACTTGGCACCTTATCCTTAGGCATTTCTCCCACATGGGTTGCAAATAATTGACAGCCTTTTCTGTAGCACTTCTTCAGCTGCATTGCTGAGATTTCTCTAACAATAACAACTCTAGGAATTCCTTGGACTATTTTCTGATTCCCTTCTTCATCTAAGCAAGTGAATGCCTTGTTTCGATAGTCCAATATGGCATGGTGCTAGTCCAACCAGTCCATCCCAATTAAACAATCATAACAGCCTAACGACATAATGTTCAAATCAGCCTTCGTGCTCAGTCCATTCATGTCTACAGGATAGGACTTGACTAACTTCGTGACTTTCCTCTTGGTTCCTGCAGCTAGCTGCACTAACCAAGACTTTTCATGTTTTCTTCTTATCAAATAC
>JASDQU010298598.1:2508-14006 GCA_032191745.1 Picea mariana
TTTTCGGCTGCTGAAGTAGCGTACTCTTTAGTCCAACAAGCTTCAGCTAACCTTGATCTGACTCCCGCACAAGAGTTGGATCCACTTCTAGACCCTATCTGGGCTCTGGGTTCTCTTGCCAATGTCAATTCGTTAGACTTAGTCTTGCCTTCTGACGAAGCAGTAATCGAAGCAATGACTAGTCCAGACAAACCTTGGGAAGATCTTCATCACCGATCATATTTTCTCCCAAAGTTAAGCCGAATCAAAGAAGGAGAATTCACCATGACTATGACTGGAGATAGGTCTTGTCATACTAATCCCTTAGCTACACACAAGATCTATGCTAAGGGTAATATGGAAACCATTTCTGAAATGATACCTATCAATATGTCTAGAACCCCTGGCATTATAGACAATGTTTTCGTCGAAGCATACACCTCCCCCGAGAAGATGCCAGACATCGACCCACAAAGAGTCTATCATGAGCTAACTTTGTTGTTTTTCAAGCTCGCTTTGAAATCCGAAAGCAACATCCGACGAGACTGCATTTATGCTTTTCGATCTCATCCAGATTAACTGAGAAAAGTAACCATTATGGAGTCTTCTTTAATCCCTTTTCGGACTCCTTAAAGATGAAAAGATTGCCGAGTGACCTTGTTTCTTCACACTCGTTAAACTAGTCCAGAAGAACGTTCCTTAAACGGGTCTCCTTTTAAGCCCTTTTCAGACCCTCTAAACATGAAAATATTGCCGAGTGATCTTGTGACCTTTCACTCTCGTTAAACTGAAATTTGAAGTCACGTCTGTCTGGCGGTAGTTTACCCCTTTTTCGGTCCAGATGGTCAACTTTACGAACAAAGGAATACTCTATTGAATGTCCATTCTTTAGAAGAGTATCCTCAGGTATAATTTTATTCCTTTTTTCTGGCCTGAGAGACTAAATTTACAAAAAAGAAACCCCCCCAGAGTCCATAGTTAAGCTCTTTTCAGACTCCCTAAAATTGAAAAGATCATTGAGTGACCTTATTCTTTCACACTCATTAAAATGGTATAGAAGAACATTCCTGACGGAGTCCATAGTTAAGCTTTTTTTAGACTCCTTAAAATTGTAAAAATAGCCGAGTGATCTTGTCCTTTTCACACTCGTTAAAATGGTTTTGAATTGATGTCTAATCGGTGTTAGTTTATCCCTTTTTCGAACCGACTAGACTATTGTCGAAAAAGGTACCCCAATGGAGTTTCCTTTTATTCTTTTTCAGATTCTCTAAATATGAAAAATCACCGAGCTTCCCTTCTTTGGGATATAATACCCTACGGACTAGCAAGCTAGGGCTAGACTTGCATGCAGATCATGACCCTAAAGAAATCACTTTTAACCTATCACCCCAAAACTCAAAACCCNAGTCACGTCTGTCTGGCGGTAGTTTACCCCTTTTTCGGTCCAGATGGTCAACTGTACGAACAAAGGAATACTCTATTGAATGTCCATTCTTTAGAAGAGTATCCTCAGGTATAATTTTATTCCTTTTTTCTGGCCTGAGGGACTAAATTTACAAAAAAGAAACCCCCCCAGAGTCCATACTTAAGCTCTTTTCAGACTCCCTAAAATTGAAAAGATCGTTGAGTGACCTTATTCTTTCACACTCATTAAAATGGTATAGAAGAACATTCCTGACGGAGTCCATAGTTAAGCTTTTTTCAGACTCCTTAAAATTGTAAAAATAGCCGAGTGATCTTGTCCTTTTCACACTCGTTAAAATGGTTTTGAATTGATGTCTAATCGGTGCTAGTGATCTTGTCCTTTTCACACTAGATTATTGTCGAAAAGGGTACCCCAATGGAGTTTCCTTTTATGCTTTTTCAGATTCTCTAAATATGAAAAATCACCGAGCTTCCCTTCTTTGGGATATAATACCCTACGGACTAGCAAGCTAGGGCTAGACTTGCATGCAGATCATGACCCTAAAGAAATCACTTTTAACCTATCACCCCAAAACTCAAAACCCCTTTTCACATACAAACATGGAAAGGACCTACTAACCTTTTTACTGATGTTTGGTGTAGATCCTCCATTGCGCTTTATCCGCTTGCTTGTGCTGCTCCTTCCAAAGAAAATCCTGCAATCAAGACAAAACACTACGCATGCATGCTATTCTTCTACTTGAGGGTTAGAGATTAAGCATAAATCAAATAAATCATATATAACTCATGCATTGGGACGGGAAAAGTATTATTTTATTAATCTCAAGATGAATCAACTTACAATAATGATAGAGACCGGCCACCGTTCCTTGATCCTGATCCTTGGCTCCTCCTCTTCTTTGTCCTCCAACTGTTTTTCTTTAATTCTCCTTAAGCATGGGGAAAGGCTAAAGGGTTGGGACAAATGGATTCGGCAATTGGACAGATTTTCTTCGCTATAATTTTCCTCGTCCAAATAGTACCCCTACCCCTTCTTTTACAGGCTAGAAGGATCTAGGGTTTTGGACGAACTCTTGGCCATGCATGGCTGGGAGTTTCAGTTAACTGACCCATATCTTTTTGTCCCGTCGGAAAATTTCCTATTTTTGTGCTTTGTTAGGTAAACGTGGGCTATAGTAGGCCAACCAAC
Source organism: Picea mariana (assembly GCA_032191745.1). Lineage (NCBI taxonomy): Eukaryota > Viridiplantae > Streptophyta > Pinopsida > Pinales > Pinaceae > Picea > Picea mariana. The sequence goes on from JASDQU010298598.1 coordinate 5,102, forward strand.
ATTCCAACGCGTGCAGTAGTAGGCCTGACAACGTTCCAACACATGCAGTAGTGGGTTAGGGTGCGTGTCACTTGATTTAAGAGGGTTTTCAAGAGTTTATTCAGCATGAGTTGTCCTGATGCCAGGTAAGCATGTGTGGTGCAATTTAGGGTTATAACAGATGCCCCCTAATGTGTGAGGTCAGAAGAGCATCTGATGTCTGAAATACATTACCAATTCTTTACCAATCTGTACTGATATGCTGAATGAGTGAGCCCAGGAATCAGGAATCAGGAGGTGCCATCTTCAAAAAATATCAAATGTCTCACCGAGGCGGGCATACCCATGCTTGGGATAAAATAGAACCATGGCTACCAATCAAATACACTGTAGATCCATGTCAAACAACTATGAAGAGTAGCCGCAAACCATACACAGTGGAGCTACATCTCGAAATTCGAAAGATATACATATAAAGTATCCATATCCCAGAAGTTGATTCGGTCTGATGGCTGTACTTTAGAGCTCGAGCAACAACTTAAAAATCTTCTAAAACTCGGGTAGGAGTGTAATATGAGTGTATGACTGCACTACCCAGAAGTCTTCGACGGCTCGTCGGTTATGGACTTGATAATCTTGATGATTGGACTGAAGGCTTTAGTGATTTTGAACAAAGACTTGATTGGACATTCAGGATGGCCGGGTATGTGGATAAGAGACATATTGCAGAGGGGCCGACTCAGGCTCAGTGACAAACTTCCCTTGGACAATAGCATGACAAGTGATAAGACTCAGGAAACATATCTATTAATCATAAGTCTATGAAGCAGGAGGCAACGCAAACTCTCCATATGTTTGGAAGAGTAACCAAACGGTGGAGGACACAACTCAATATAGCGAGCAAAGCTTCCTAAGGTTGTACTACATCCCAAAGTCTGATGAATCAAACAGACAGATGTGCTTTATACAAGGGCGACTCATGATGCTGCCAATAAATAAAATACTTTTCCCATCCTCTTTTTGGGGTATATTTGATTTTTTTGTTCTTTTTTGATGATTTTGAAAAAGAATAAAGGAATAGTTATGTTACAACGAATGAACGAGTACAGCAAACATACAAGATCGAGGCACAAGGACAAGACTGATGTTCTGGGAAATGATACTCGGGAAAAAATCCTCCAGTGGCCAAAGGTGTTAAGACGCAAAGGCAAACTGTTACTAGGCTGATGGGTAAAGGATGAAAATGCGGTTGATAGAACACACAATGGTAACGTCCTTCGATGTAAGTTTAACGAGCCCAAAGAAGGGAAGCTCGGTGATTTTTCATATTTAGAGAGTCTGAAAAAGCATAAAAGGAAACTCCATTGGGTTACCTTTTTCGACAATAGTCTAGTCGGTTCGAAAAAGGGATAAACTAGCACCGATTAGACGTCAATTCAAAATCATTTTAACGAGTGTGAGAAGGACAAGATGACTCGGCTATTTTTTTAATTTTAAGGAGTCTGAGAAAAGCTTAACTATAGACTCTGTTAGGAATGTTCTTCTAGACCATTTTAACGAGTGTGAAAGAATAAGGTCACTCGACGATCTTTTCAATTTTAGGGAGTTTGAAAAGAGCTTAACTATGGACTCCCGGGGGGTTTATTTTTTGTAAATTTAGTTCCTCAGGCCCGAAAAAAGGAATAAAATTATACCTGAGGATACTCTTCTAAGGAATGGACATTCAATAGAGTATTCCTTTGTTTGTACAGTTGACCATCTGGACCGAAAAAGGGGTAAACTACCACCGGACAGACGTGACTTCAAATTTTATTTTAACGAGTGTGAAAGGTCACAAGATCGCTTGACAATCTTTTCATGTTTAGAGGGTCTGAAAAGGGCTGAAAAGGAGACCCGTTTAAGGAACGTTCTTCTGGACCAGTTTAACGAGTGTGAAGAAACAAGGTCACTCGGCAATCTTTTCATCTTTAAGGAGTCCGAAAAGGGCTTAAAGAAGACTCCATAATGGTTACTTTTCTCAGTTAATCCAGACGAGATCGAAAAGCATAAATGCAGTCTCACCGGATGTTGCTTTCGGATTTCAAAGCGAGCTTGAAAAACAACAAAGTTAGCTCATGATAGACTCTTTGTGGGTCGATGCCTGGCATCTTCTCGGGGGAGGTGTATGCTCCGACGAAAACATTGTCTATAATGCCAGGGGTTCTAGAGATATTGATAGGTATCATTTCAGAAATGGTTGCCATATTACCCTTAGCATAGATCTTGTGTGTAGCTAAGGGATTAGTATGACAAGACCTATCTCCAGTCATAGTCATGGTGAATTCTCCTGCTTTGATTCGGGTTGACTTTGGGAGAAAATATGATTGGTGATGAAGATATTCCCAAGGTTTGTCCGGACTAGTCATTGCTTCGATTACTGCTTCGTCAGAAGGCAAGACTAAGTCTAACGAATCGACATTGGCGAGAGAACCCAGAGCCCAGATAGGCTCTAGAAGTGGATCCAACTCTTGTGCAGGAGTCAGATCAGAGTTAGCTGAAGCTTGCTGGACTAAAGAATACGCTACTTCAACAACCGACAAGGGCATGGACATGCCGGAGTGCTCTGTCTCATCCATCGTGGCTGATGGGGAAGGAAGAATCCACGGATCCTCAAATTAAGTCGTGCAGAACGATGAAATATGAAAAATCTCAGCCTTGTGGTGATTATATATAAACTTGACATCGCCATGAGGAGGTGGGTAATTGAAAGTACCCATCAAAGATGAGCACAAACCAACTCCTACGTTAACGACACCAGCTTGAGGATTATCAATCATGGGAACCGTGAATTCCCCCAAAGCTGGGTCAGCTCTAGAGAAGGACAATTGATCGATGGTCACTATCCGGCCTTCATGTGGAAATAATAAGACTCGGAAAACTGTAGCGATCACAGCTTGCATAGGGAAAAGTATGACCTAACAAGAGATTGTAGTTGAGGGGGGCATCTACTACCTCTACTTCGACGCACACGGTCTTCCCTCCTAACTTCACAGGGAAAGAAGGAATGATGCCATGTGGGCGGAATGAATGACCGTCGAACGTAGTGAGGAGAGTAGGTGATGGAGACAACTCGGGCTGACCAATGGCTTTCCAGCATGCTAATGACATAACACATGTCGAGGCACCCTCGTCGACCACCGTGCGAAAGATATTGCGTGTAAAATTTTTCATGGGATGAGCCACTACTATATGAAACGCTACGTGATATGGCAGACGAGGTTTTAAGTCAGTTGTATCTAGCATGATGGTACCTGGGTTACAAGTCTCAGTAGAGCCTAAAGCAGTCAACAAGGCTTTCCTCTGAGCAGGGAAGCTTTGGAGGACCTCCAAAGCGGACATAGCACAAGGGGTTTGGGATAAATATTCCACCACAGAGTAATTCTTGGTGGCCCTTGCGTTTGGGTTATGAGAAGCTTTCTTAAATGCACCCTTTGGAATGCATGTCATCGTTTCTCCCAATGTCTTCTCAATCTGTAGAGGAAGAGATGGGATTTCGGCTTCTTTTCCCTTCTCAGAGGCACTTGGTTTAATATAGTCATGTGCTCTAGTCGTTATTAAAGCATCACTCCTAACCATATATACGTTCACGGATGAGGAATTGTTTGGAGGAGGGAMGGTGTCTTGGCTTCCCCCTTCGGCACTTGTAGAGGCTTGAGTTGAATTTTTCCCATGCTRAAAGGGATTAGTCAACACGGCTTGTTGTTGCTGTGTGAAAAACTTTTGGACCTCTACAAGTCGAGGAAAAATATGGGTCTGGTGGTCTTCCRCACACAAGTTGCACGGATACCTCGCCTTCCGTTTTTTCGTGGTGCTCTCGCCAGCATTATCARTGGATTTTTTATCCCCCTTACCCTTCTTGCGTTGTTTTTTCTTCCCTTCAGGCTGCTGGTTGGCCTTTGGGTTAGTCGTCTGCACAGAGTGTACTTCCGATGTTTGGGTAGGAGGAGTAGCCAAAGAAGTAGTCTGGCTGGCCACTGAGTGTTGTATAGATAACTGTTGCAATTGTTTTGTCAATTTCTCAGCGGGATTGGTTTTTGTCGAACCAACGATACCATCGGCATGTGGTCCGGCTCTCTGTCTCGTTTTATCCAGTATCGATCGTGGTGCATCCGACAGGATGTTATACAATAAACATGACTGAGAATAGATAAGCTCAAACTGTTGAGCCCTCATGATGGCATCTTCTTCGGAGAAAACCCCAGAAGTTGCGACGTCTTTGGATAATTGCAGTACTAAAGACTTAAGGAACCACTCTAGTAGGAATGCTAGTGGAACTGGTACTTTGATTAGAATCTTTCGGCGTCTCCATTCTCGGATATGATCAGAGATATGGTCTGCTGTCGTCTATTCAAAATTGGCTAGCAACTCTGTGCCGGCGTCGTATCTCACAGGTAACTGGAAATGGTTAAGGAAGACCATCGCCAGTTCACCAAAAGAAGAATATCATGAACGATCAAGCTCTATGTACCATTTCGTGGCACTCCCAATAAGAGTGCATTGAAACAATCACAACTGGACGGAGTCATCTTTCAATGAGTTAGATGAACACCAAAGATGAAAAGTAGTCACGTGATCACTTGGATCTTCGTTAGGCTTGGCCTCAAAATTTGAAATGTCCGAAGGCAATTTCATTGGCATAGGAGGCCAACCCAGATCGTGACAGATAGGATCATTTAACACCCTTTTCAAATATGGCAAGTGTAACGTCGCCAGGAATGGTAGTGTGGGTTGCTCCTGATAGCCTGGAAAAAGGGTCCTGGAGTTTGACTGGCACCAGGTTGCCAGGAAAAGTTTGGTTGTTGGCCTGGGTTCTGGTAGAAGCCATGGCCCTGACTAGCGTAAGGATTTTTCATCTGTGGAGACATCATCAGCTGATTCCCCATANTTCAATGAGTTAGATGAACACCAAAGATGAAAAGTAGTCACGTGATCACTTGGATCTTCGTTAGGCTTGGCCTCGAAATTTGAAATGTCCGAAGGAAATTTCATTGGCATAGGAGGCCAACCCAGATCATGACAGATAGGATCATTTAACAACCTTTTCAAATATGGCAAGTGTAACGTCGCCAGGAATGGTAGTGTGGGTTGCTCCTGATAGCCTGGAAAAAAGGGTCCTAGAGTTTGATTGGCACCAGGTTGCCAGGAAAAGTTTGGTTGTTGGCCTGGGTTCTGGTAGAAGCCATGGCCCTGACTAGCATAAGGATTTTTCATCTGTGGAGACAGCATCAGCTGATTCCCCATAAAGGACATAGGATGTTGGGCATTCATCGTGTTTGACGGACTTTGGGAAGGATTACCCCATGCCGGTCCTGATGGGAGAGGCATAGAAGTCTGTCCGGGGTTCCATTGACTGTGGAAAGAATTACCCCAGAACGAGATTCCAGAGGAAGGAAAGGATTCTTGTCCTGAGTTCCAAGGTCCTGGTATATGTGCCCCTGGTGCAAGAATAGTACTCTGCGTTGGAGTAGACTGTCCAAATATGGGAGTGCCCCCAGATGGGAAAGCAGTGGATGCGAAAGTGTTGTTACCAAACGTCCCATTCCAAACAAATGGTGACGAACCTACCGGTAGAGTTTGCACAGGTGTTCCTTGACTCTCGGCTCCAAATGAACTTGTGTGTGCAGGCTCCCCGACGGACTGCTGATGCAGACCACCAAGCGAAGGGGATGAAGGAGAGATATGAACTCTAGCGTAAGGAAAAGCATTGAAAGGGATAGGAATGCCCCCAAGTTGACCTTGTAGAGGAGCCTTAGAGCTCCCACCCCCCAGACCCAAAGTCTGTAAAGTGGAGTAAGTGAGTGCAGGACTTGTACCCGAACTAAGCATACCGTATGAAAACAGAGGGCCTGTCGCACTATGTGTGAAGGGAGGTGTGGCCGTCGCGATAGATGGGATCGGTCCACTATGCGACGTAGTTGCGGCCGAGACCATGGTGGCTCGGACCGACGACGACAAGTTAGGAGATGATTCTCCTGAGGTAGCAATGGTGGTGGGAATGGAAGAATTCCCAGAGGAAGTAATAGCATTTGTTTCCATAGCTATGTGAGGCACTGACAGGCGTTCATAAAATAGAATTGGTACACTGACCGATGGCCAAGTATCAGTGGTTGGGGTTTCAACCAAGCCAATATTTTCGGTTGATTCCTTCGGGATTTGTTCGGGCTCAATGGTTGGAAACCCGGTTGCTTCGAAAGACCCTTGTTGGTCTAGCTTCCACCTCAATGGTGGCGGGGGTGGCTCCAGTATAACCGGTGGTAGGCCCAGAAGCCTTCATGACCGGCGAAGCTCTGAATCCTCCATTGTGTGAGAAGATCCACGACACGCTAAGGTATTCTACACGTGCAAAAAGTAAGATACACTAAAAAAAGAAGCTCCTATGAGATAAGACAAGCAATCACTAACTATTTTGAAGAACAGTTACAACAACCAACACTAGAGCAACTTACCGGTGCAAGTGAAACTCGAATATGGAAGCACCCTCCAGGTATACTCTACAAAGTGTGGCCCGATGTCTGTCCTAGGTACCGCGGTATACCCCCGCAGATACTTGTGTATGTCCCTAGAAAAGATTGGCAACTAGTTTGCCAGCACTCGAACAGTCCCCAGGCGGGTACAGTCGATAGTCGGGTAGACCACAATGAGCAGGGTATCAAGCCCGAAACCTGTCAAGGGTATCGAGAGAAAATGGTCTGAAAGACAACTGAGGACCTCAAATGCATTTGAGACCCATGAAGCCCCATGGAAAATGCAAACAACGGAATCCCTTAACAAATCCTCAATGTGTGTTCTCCACTATGCTCGGTCCAACTTTGGAGGGGTTATCACCGCTACCTTTCCTTATGCGACCTCGTGTTTAGCCCCTGTGTTAGAGGGGGGTCCCGAATAAATTTCACGTAACTAGACTTATACACTCCCTATGATAGACTCCAATGTTTGGTTTGAGTGGCCTTAGAGAATTTACTCTCCAACCTATTCCAAGGCCTTAGTCCTGAGCTAGTGTATGAACCCTACAAACAAAAGAGTCTAATAGATTTTAAATTAGCATTGCTTTTAATGGGATTTTTTACGTCACAGGGTATGAAGGTGAAACTGATGGTGTGTAAAGACTCAAATAAAAATGAATAAGGAATGCTTGGAAACAAAAACTTTTACAAAAAATGCAAAAACCAACAACTTTTCAACAAGAACGACTTCTTTTTCTTTTCAAATTTTCTAAGATTTCATGCAGCAAACATAAAGGAATTTCTCTCAATCTGTGAGCTACTTATGCTCTAAATGCTCTGCAAAAACTTATGAAAAAAGACTTCTTCCTAGCTATTGATGCAACAACACAATCTTCAAACAAAGAAGAAAATGAAAAAGAGAATTTTTTTTTATTTTTTTATTTAAGTGCTAAATGAAACAACAAAGGGAAAATGCCGACAAGCACAAAACCTAGAAAACAAAATAAAATTCTGGCTTAAAGCACAAATTGCAAAGAACCAGAGCAAAGATGCACAATGGCAATCAAGAAAGCACCGACTCTTACGCTTGTCTAAAAACCATAAAACAAAATCTTTCTTTTTTATCTTTTCTATCAACAATCAACTAAGAAAAAATAGGCTAAGGTTAAGAGGCCCTAACCTACTGACTGTGCAACCCTAGACTCAAACCCCTGAGAGGAACACTTCTCACCATAGGAGGGGATGACTTCCCCACCCTGATTGAAAAGCACCCAATCAAGCCCGCTACTGTCACTGAAACAACACACGTGCAAACGCGTGCTGAGCTATAACAGAACGCGGGTACCCACATGCTGCACTTGCACAGGCCGCGTGTATGTATGAATGCTAAGACAAAACTAAACATAGGTAGCCCAGACCTGGAAAAGGCCTCTGGTATTGACAACCAGGGCCTCTTAAAGGCTTGTATGCTTCTTCTTTAACAGAAAAGAAAAATAATTGCAAAGAATAACAACACGCAATAAAGCAAACTGAGACAAGACTTCAAACTAGCAAGACTCAGACAGGATCCAGAAAGCTCCCCTGAGAATGTATAATTCTGACAGGGAAGAGGGGACTGCCTCTTAAGCTCTCTGACTCCTACATGCTACTAAAACCTCTACAGCAGGCATTCACACGCGGGCTGTAAGAGATTAGGGCGCGGGTCACATGCGTGCAGGCCTTCTGTAGGCCGCGTGTACCTCTGTGTGTCCAGATAATTACCGTCAAGCACAGTCAAGGAAAAAATGGTATAGCGAACCAGGTTCCCTGCTATCTCTGACCTAACAGAAAAAAGACAAACAAAGAAACAAAAAATCTAATTCTTTGAACTACCCAAAAACCTTCAAAAAAATATGGAAAACCCTAAAGAGTAAGTCCCCAGTGGAGTCGCCAATTCTGTGACTTACTCTTTAGGGTTTTCCAGATTTTGTTGAAGGTTTTTGGATAGTTCAAAGAATTAGATTTTTTGTTTCTTTGTTTTTCTATTTTCTGTTAGGTCAGAGCTAGTAGGGAACCTGGTTCTTTATACCAGTTTTTCCTTGACTGTGCTTGACGGTAATTATCGGGACACACAGAGGTACACGCAGCCTGTAGAAGGCCTGCACGCGTGTGACCCGCGCCCTAATCTCTTACATCCCACGTGTGAATGCCTGCTGTAGAGGTTTCAGTAGTGTGTAGGAGTCATAGAGCTTAAGAGGCAGTCCCCTCTTCCCTATCAGAATTATACATTCTCAGGGGGGCTTTCTGGATCCTGTCTGAGTCTTGCTGGTTTGAAGTCTTGTCTGAGTTTGCTTTATTGCATGTTGTTATTCTTTGCAATTATTTTTCTTTTTTGTTAAAGAAGAAGCATCCAAGCCTTTAAGAGGCCCTGGTTGTCAATACCAGAGGCCTTTTCTAGGTCTAGG
>JASDQU010298601.1:8192-22351 GCA_032191745.1 Picea mariana
TTGGATAATAGAAGCAAGGGATGAATGGAAGAATGATGAAAAAGTGTGGACTCTCATTCAAAAGTTGTAGCAGGATTCCAGTGCATCAAATACATTTAGATGGAAAAATGATTCACTATGGTACAAAGATCGTTTATATTTGTGTAAGAAATCCCAGCTCAAACAAAATGTACTATTGAAATTGCACACCTCTCTAGTAGGAGGGCACTCGGAATTTTTGAAAACCTACCATAGAGTCAAGAAGGATTTTTTTGGGGATGGCCTTAAAACTGATGTTCAAAGGTTTGTGGAAGAATGTTTGGTTTTCCAACAAAATAAGGTGGAAACAATTAAGACCCTGGGTCTTTTACAACCATTAGTCATCCCAAGTCAGTGCTGGGAGGAGGTTTCCATGGATTTCATCACAGGGTTACCGAAGTCTGAAGGAAAGAGTGCCATCATGGTGATTGTTGATAGACTGACCAAGTATGCACACTTTTTTGCACTCTCTCATACCTTCAAAACTAGTACAGTTGCCACCACATTCATGGAGATAGTTCAAAAGCTACATGGAAGCCCAAAGATTATTGTAAGTGACAAAGATCCCATCCTCACTAGACATTTTTGGACAGAATTTTTTTCTNGGTTGAATGGAAGAACAACGAAAACATGTGGATTCTCATTCAAAGGTTGCAGCAGGATTCCAGTGCATCAGATACATTTACATGGAAAAATGATTCACTATGGTACAAAGATCGCTTATATTTATGTAAGAAATCCCAACTCAAACAAAAGGTACTATTGGAATTGCACACCTCTCTGGTAGGAGGTCACTCGGTATTTTTGAAAACCTACCATAGGGTCAAGAAGAAATATTTTTGGGATGGCCTTAAAGTAGATGTTCAAAGGTTTGTGGCAGAATGTTTGGTTTGCCAACAAAATAAGGTGGAAACAATTAAGAAACCAGGTCTTTTACAACCATTAGCCATCACAAGTCATCGCTGGGAGGAGGTTTACATGGATTTAATCACAGGGTTGCCGAAGTCTGAAGGAAAGAGTGTCATCATGGTGATTGTTGATAGAATCACCAAGTACACACACTTTTGTGCACTCTCTCATCCTTTCAAATCCATTACAGTTTCCACCACATTCATGGAGATAGTTCAAAAGCTACATGGAAGCCCAAAGATTATTGTAAGTGACAAAGATCCCATCTTTATTGGACATTTTTGGACAAAATTATTTTCTTGTTTGGGTACTCAATTGGCTCGTAGATCATCCTATCATCCTCAATATGATGGAAAAACCGAGATAGTGAACAAATTTCTGGAAGGCTACCTTCGTTTCTTTGTCTCTGATAAACAAACACAATGATTCAAATGGTTACCCTTGGTAGAATGGTGGTATAACACTTACTTTCATACTGAAAAAAATGACACCATTTATGGCACTCTATGGATACCACCCACCTTCCATCACTTCTTCTCAAAAAGAAAAATCAAAGGTTCAAGTAGTGGAAGATCACATCGAGCATAAAAAACAAGTTCTCCAACTCTTAAAGGACAACCTAACCATGGCACATAATCACATGAAAAAACAAGCAGATCAACATCATGCTGAAAGAAGTTTTGAAGTAGGGGATTGGGTATTTTTAAGAATACAACCATACAAACAAATTTCTCTCAAGCAAGATAAGAAGGATAATAAATTATCACCAAAGTATTATGGCCCTTATAAGGTGTTGCAAAATATTGGTACTATGGCATAGAAATTGGAGTTGCCTGCATCTTCATGAGTACACCCAGTTTTCCATGTTTCATGCTTAAAGAAGGTTATAGGGGACAAGATCCCAGTTCAAACTATATTTCCAGAACTTCAAGAGGAAGTCAAAATCATATTGGAGCTTGAAGCTATCATAGACACAATAATTCTCCATTTGAGTAATAGATCCATTTCAGAGTATCTCATTAAGTGGAGGAAACTACCTGCTGAAGATTCCACATGGGAAGATGGGACTTTTATACAAAAGCATCAAGAATTACTCAAGCATTGTGGAAAACACTTGTCTGAAGGGGAGGGGCATGTTAATCCCTAAATAGTGGCACATTACCCCTTAATTGGGGCATATTACATTAGTAATGTTATTTTATTTATGTCAGTTTGGGTCCATTAGTTGTAATTGTACTTCCTAGTCTCCTATATATACCAAGGAGACCTTTTCATTTGGAATCATCTTGTATTTGGAAATTTATGTGGTGTATAAGGAGGTTTCCCCCTCGAAGAGGCTTATTATCTGAAGTTTTATCTTTTTTCAAGGCGTTGAGTACTTATTCTGAGGTTATTTTTATGTTATTTTGATATTTGGTTCTTAATAGATCCACTTTTATATCTGTAGAAGACACACAGTGACCCAAAACAATTCCTTCAATTTGTAACATAAAGCATTTCTCATTTCTTAATGCCAACTTATTTTCCCGACATCTGATTAAAACCTTTTCTAAATTTTCTAATGCTTCCTTGAAAGTATTTCCATAGACAGTGAAATTGTCCATATATACTTCTACACAATCATGGATAAGGTCAAAAAATATACCTAGTACAACATGCTAAAAAGTTGCATGTGCATTACACAAACCAAAAGGAAGTACTATGTAGGTGTACATCACCCATGGGCATGCGAATGTTGTTTTGTCCTGATCCTTTGGAGCTATTTGTATTTGGTTATAACCACTAAATCCATCCAAAAAGGAAAAAAGTATTTTTTTACCTGCTAGTGTGTCTAAGACCCGATCTATAAAAGGTAGAGGAAAATGATCTTTTAAGGTTGCTTTATTCAATTCCCTATAATCTACGCAAACATGCCATTTTCCATTTTTATTTGCAACAATCACTAGTGGAGATACCCATTGACTATCATAAATTGGATATACAAAATTAACATTAAGTAGTTTATGTAGTTCATCTTTCACAATTTATTTCAAGAGTGGGTTCATACGTCTTTGGGGCTTCTTGATAGGCTTTGAATTATCCTCTATATAGATATGATGAATACATGTATTAGGGTGGATGCCACAAATATTAGTGTATTCCCATGCAAATGCACTAGAATGTTTTTGTAGCATTTTGATTACTTTTTCTTCTTGAATTTCTTCAAGTTTAGAATTGATATTTAGAGTTTTTCCTTGATAAATTTCAACAACTACATTACTTGATTTTGATATTGATTTGACAGAAGACATTGAACATGAAAATGTTAATAAAATATCCATTGTACAACTTTCTTGAAAATCTTTGTCCAAAATATGACCAAAAGTATGCTACCCCCATGATATTGAGTAAAATCAAAATTATTAATAAGATTGATGATTTGATTTTCCTCAATATCATTCTTGAAATTCATAACTTGATCAGTAGTTAAAATAGGTTACACTACTTCATGATTATCATTTGCATCTTGAAAACATTGTGTAAATTCTGATTCAATTAAAGCTTTAGTAGGTAGATATAGATGGAATTTATTAATTGAATCCCCATGTTCAATTGTCATATCCCCTGATCTTCAATTGATAATAGCATCAACTATAGCTAACTAAGGCCTCCTTAAGATTAATGGGTGCCCACCCAACTTGGATTTCAACTGTAAAACCATGAAATCTACAGGGTACTCCCAAGAATCCAAGGAGACTATTATATCCTCTAATACACCTTATGGTTTTATTGTTGATATATCTGCTAATTGTAAAACTGTGGGTGTATTATGATGATTAGACAATTGTAATTCATCCATGGTACATTTTTTCATTACATTTATTGTTTCCCTAGATCTATTAATGTGTTTGCAATTGCAACATTATTGATATGGATTTTTACAATGGGGCTACCAGGATCAACATATTTTTGCATATAGATTTTACCCAACATAAGGTCTACTATTTTACCAATAAATTGCACTGTTTATGGGTCTTTCTTTTTCCTTCCTGTTTTATTTATACAAAATTCCCTTACTGTCTTAGCATAAATTGGGATGTCTTTGATTGCTTTCAATAATGGAAGTCAGATACAAACGTTCTTTAACTCATCTAATAAATCATATACTGGTTGAGTGATTTGCTTTTCTAATGCCAACCTTTCTAGGAAAGGTGGAGTACTAGATTGTCAGGTTTGATTTATTACAGACGAAGAAGTTTGATTTATTGGATTAGTACTATCATTGTTGTTTATTTGATTAGGAGTTTCCTCCTAGGTAGGATCTTCAACAATAATAGGTGCATCTTGATGGAGTACTTTTCCTAATCTAAGATGAATATCAGTTATACCAAGAGAAGTAATCATGTAAGTGGGAAAATTTTGTAGCTCAACATTGTAAGCAATTTGTGCTACTTTATTATTGGCGTTAGCAACAAGTTGTGTGGTTAGTTGAGTCGGTCTTGGAGGCGGATTTGATGGTAATTGAAGCTCCTGTGGTTTTGGTGGCTTATTAGAATATGGTTGTTATACTTGTGGGGGATACTGGTTTTGTGTAGGATATTGGGTGTATTGTTGTGGTATAGGATAAGGCAGAGCATGTATGGTCCAATAGGCAGATCCTCGCCAACCTTGTTGCCAAGGTTGGTTTTGGGCTTGTTGTGGTGTCCATGCTTTCCAAGGCATAGGAATGGTCCAATTCTGTTGAGGGTATTCTTGAGAAAAATAAGGATTGAAAGCTAAGATGGATCTTGAGATATACCTGAAGTCCTTGGTTGCCAGGGTCTTTTTGGTGCAACAAAACATAACTGCTATGTGGCTCCTAGAGTCCCTTGGTAAGCTTCTTTAAGTTATGGTATATGGGTAGTTTTTTGTTGCATGATTATCTGCACATATACCACAAAGATCAATGTTATCTAAAGAACATTGTTTTAAAGGATTCCCTTTTCTATATTTTGGACAATAAATAGTTAATGCTACATTTTATACCTCTTTCTTTTGCTTAATTTTCAATGTGTCTAATTGAGAACTAAGCGTACTAATATTGTTTGTTTTAAAATTGTCCAACAAATTGCTAATCTATGCTCTACTTACCCCACCGGTGGATGATTCGTTGACTCTAGAGATTGCATCCCTATGTCCCTTACCAAATCTGGACTTCCCTCAAGAGATATGCTTGCATAATTCACTGATTTCTGAATAGGTTAAGTGAGAAATATCTCCTTTTCTCATTAAATTTAATACATCAATCCATTCATCTCTAATTCCCCTAAGAAAAATGACTTTAATAGTAACCAAATCTAAGTGATTTTTCCTTTCTCTCTTAATAGTATAATGAAATCTCTCCAAATAGTCTTCAAGACCCTCCTCTTCTTTCTATATCATTTTAAATATTTCCTCTCTTATTCCTCGGTTTGTACAATAATCATGGTATTTTTCAAGAAATGTGTTTCTTATCTCATCCCATGTTTTTATAGCATTTGTTCCCAATCTCATAAGCCAACGTAGTGCAGTATCCTTAAGTGTAGCTGGAAACAACTTAAATTTTTTAGCATAAGAAGAATAATCATAGCTGCAAAATAATACATCAAATTCAAAAATAAAAGTTTGTGGGTCTTCGATTATCATACCATGAAAGTTGGGCAATGTTGAAGGTGGTATGTTCTTAATTTGTACTACAACTGTAGGATCTAAAATTGAAAATCCAAATTCATCCTCAACAACTGATGTGCATGTTCCCTCTTGTATTTATTCTCATTTTCGTTGTTCTTCCTCTCTACCTCCATGTCCTTTTTATTCTTCTCGATTAGGAAAAATTCTAGACATGTTGTCTTCTTAGAGATGTATAAATTCCTCTGAGGAAACAATTTGGTTCTTTAATAGGGTTTTCTGGAAGTACAATTTATAGCTGACCACTGAGTAATTATTCCTCCCGAGGTTTGGATGGAAGTATAGCAACTTTTTGTGAGGTTAATGGAACCTTTTCTGATTTAGAACTACCTTCTCCAACTTTCCTTTTTCCTTTTGTTTGTGTAGTCAAGATTATTCATGATTGTCCTCCTCGTGTTGTTCTACCTAAAAAGGGGTTAGATGATGGTGTGGCTCTTACAATACCACGTGATGGAATGGGTGAGGTGGTGTTTGGTGTACTTCTACTGCTCCTCTATTATCTCTATGCATATTCATGCATTCTACCTATCATGATTTTAAATGGCTGCTAGCGAGAAAACCCCCCTATAACTATACCAGGGTTTAGGATATAGACAGAGAAAATGAACTCCTAAAAGTCAATTTAGCTTCTACACTACCCCAAACATACCAAAATAAATGAAAAAAAAGTAGTAGAAGAGAAGATCGGTAATTGTACCTTTTATCCCACATCTGGTGATGATCTCCTAAAGCTCTATAGCTACAAAGACTGCAAGTCTCCTCCCAAAGATGACCTACATCAAAGACTAGGAAAACAAGGGATACAAGCATGCTATTTATAATCATAAATTAGGGTTAGATATCAAATGCTATGTATAAATCAAATAAAATGCATAAAACATCATCATTTGGGACAGGAAAAAGAGATTCTTTTATTCATTAAACAAAGACTGAAACTTACAATCCTTGTCGGCCACCATTCCGTGAACCTGGTCCAGGCTCCTCTTTACAATTCTCCAAGTGCACCTTCAATAAGCCTCTTCTCACAATATACTAATCACCTTAATGAAAGGGAATGGATTGAATGGCAGAAAAGGGGATGAAGAGGGAATGTTGAGGCAGTAACTCACAAAAGGTAGAAAATACTTGGGCAAGGAAGGGAAGTGAAACTGGGTAGAGTTTCACTTTTCTTATGCTTGGTTGTGAAATGAGACCCTAACACCTCCTTTTATATGAAAAAGGATGGTTATTCGGTTGGGGAACGGGCTATAACAGGTGAATTGGTTGGGAAACTTCCAATAGCTTGTGAATTCCACCAAATTCCTTAAAACTTTTTAATTTTTGCAACTTTTGGAGGTATACACGAGTTGTGTATTGTGCAACAAGCATATGTACGTGGGACTTCTATCATGCAACAAGCGTATGTACGCAGGCTGTAGTGGTGCAGGGCGCGTACATGCTCTAAAAATTGGGTTTTTAAGTAGAGCTCCTCAGTAGTGATTTGGAAAATTATGCAAGTAAGAGGGCTAATGCCATGTATGCATGAGTAGGGAATTTTAGGGATATAACATATGCCCCCTAATGTATGAGGTCAGAAGAGAAACTGATGGCTGAAATACATTACAACATCTTCACCAATGCACAAAATCGAGTGAGCTCGGGACCAGAGTTCAGGAGGTGCCATCTGCAAAACAACAATTGTCTATCTGAGGCGGGCATGCCCATGCGCAGGATGAACTGAATCATGGCTTCCAATCAAATACATTGCAAATCCATGTCATATAACTATATAAAGTGTAGCCGCGAGAAATATATAGCAGATCTACATCTCAAAATTAGTCAAAGATATGCAAGCATAGTATGCATATTCAAGAAGCTAGTGGTGCCTACGGCTCGAGATGAGGTCTTCATAGCTCGAGCAACAAATTCAAGATATTCAAAACTCAGGTAGGGGTATAATGGGAGTGTATAACTCACTAACGTGAGGTCTTAGACAATCTGTCGGGAAAAGACAGGAGGATCTTGATGATCAGGTAGAGAAATTTGTCGATTTCGAATATGGACTTGACTTGACTTTCGAGATGACCGACTCATGAAAGTCAAGAGACAAACTGCAGAAAGTATGACTCAGGTTGGGTAAAAATTCCCTTGGAAAAAAACTCAAAAGATGATCAAACTCAAGAAGCATGACATTGACATAAGTTTGTGATACAAGAGGCAACACAAACTCTCCATATGTTTGGAAGAGTAACCAAACGGAGGAGGACACATCTCTATGTAGCGAGAACAAATTCCTAACGTAATACTAGATCCCAATGCTTGACGAACAAATGGAAGGATGTGCTTTGTCCAAGGGCGACTATATTTGTTGTCGAAAGAAAGAATGTATATTTCCCATCCCCTCTTTTTGGAATATTTGATTTTTTTGTCTTTTTCAAATTTTTAAAGAGATTTGAAAAAGAATAAAAAAAATGCTACGTTACAAAGGAGGAATGAGTGTCACGAGAAAGAAAACGGGTTCCAAGCACATGGAGCACACTAATGCTCAGGGAAAGCAAACATGTGCAAGATAAGGACACTCGGGGAAAATTCCTCCATGGGTCAAGGTGTCAGATCACAGAGGCAAAAAGTGATGCAAGGCTTGCATACAAGGAATGCTTCAAAGGTTCAGTTGAAAGAAACATGGAGCCGACATTAAGCAAAATACGTAAAGATGAGACCTGCAATGCGATTAAGCATGACACAGTAAGACCCCTTCTATGCAATTTTTTACGAGACCAGAGAAGGTAAGCTCTGTAGTTTTTTCACATTTAGAGAGTCTGAAAAACCACAAAAGAAGACTCCAGGGAGTACCTTTTTTGGAGTTAGTCTAGTCGGTTCGAAAAAGGGTTAAAATTGCACCGAAAATACATCTGTTAAAAACCATTTTAACGAGTGTGAAAGAGACAAGATCACTCGACAATATTTTCAATTTTAAGGAGTCTGAAAAGAGATTAACTATGGAATCACATCCTTTTTCTGAGTTTAGTCTCCTTAGCCTAAAAAAGTATAAAAGTAACTAAGGAGAACTCTCCCGATGAGACAAATCTCTTGAGGCGTACCTTTTTCCACTATAATCTATTGGCTGGAAAAAGGGTTAAACTCATGCTAGTAGATGTTCTTCTGGACCAATTTAATGAGTGTGAAGGAACAAGGTCACTCGATGATCTTTTCAATTTTAGGGAGTCTAAAAAGATCTTAAATATGGACTCTGAGGTGTTCCTTTTTCGTAAGTAATCTCCAAGGCCTGAAAAAGGTGATAAACCAAAACCAAGGAGAATGTTCCTTTTTCGAAGATTTAGTCCCTCAGGCCCGAAAAAGGATTAAACTTACGCCTGAGAATACTCTTCTAGCGAACTGAAGTTCCTAGAGCATACCTTCATTCGTAAAATTAGCCATCCGGACCGAAAAAGGGGTAAACTACCGCTAGACAGATGTGCCTTCAAATTTGAGTTTGGCGAGTGTGAAGGGAAACAAGATCGCTCGACAATCTTTTCATTTTTAGAGAGTCTGAAAAGGGATTAAAGAAGAATCCAGGGGGATGCTTTTCTCAAGTAATCTAGATGAGATTGAAAATAATAAATACAGTCTTGTTGGATGTTGCTTTCGAATTTCAAAGCGAGCTTTAAAGACAACAAAGCATGCTCATTAGGGAGTCCTGAGGGTAAGGCCTAGGCTTATGATTAACAAAAGAACGAGGCTTCATTATGTAATCATGAAAACGCTAACGAGGACTCCCAAGCCTATAGTCATAAATGATAGCATGGAAGCCAAAAATGCAACAAAGGATCTACCTAGGGCATCCATGTGAAGGTAGGCTCTACCACCTAATTAGGACACTTATAAAACAACAATGAAGGTTCTGTGTCGTACTTCAGTGGGGTTGATCCTATGACAAAGAGAAAAAGACAAGGAGATGCAGAAAGTGGGAATGAAATCCTAACTTATATGCAAAAAGTTGGAAAAAATGAATTGCACCAAAGGATATAAACAAAATTGACCAATCCCAAAAAATCACCAAACCAAAAGGAAAAGAGTACCAGAACGACCAATAGAAAATTCAAAAGTGAAATCGAGTGATCACCAAGCTAGGAAAAAAGACAAAGGGGGCTAAAAGGGGAAAAAAGGGCCAAAAAAGTCTATAAATAGAAGTGGACAACTCATTTTTACCATTGCAATTTGAAAATCAACCAAAAGGTCAAAAAACCCCTGTGCTAAAAGAGTGGATTCCTGGAGCTTCAGTGGACGAAATGATCTTCTGTTTGGACCAAGTAAGTACAAAACACCCACACTTGCATTTCAATTCTTCCTTTATGTTTTATTTTTTTGTTTGGAGGGGGCACACTCTTGTAAAAAGAGCGGCCCTACGTGTACGTAGGTTGATCAAGGCCAGCCCGCGTATGTACTCGGGTAGAACACTAAACAACTCGTGTACATACACGACTGTGTAAAAAGCAGCCCGCGTACACCCTCTTGTACTTTGAAAAAATAAAAAGCAAGCATTGAATCCTCTCTATTTTTGTCATGTAACAGGATGTATGTTCATTGGAGAGGAGAGCATGAGGAGTTCGACGTCTTGGTCGAGGAGGACCATTTGGCCATCGCTACACTGAAATAATGCGGGTTATGGAATTTCTTCCAATGTCCATTTATGAGGGAACAACTGAGGCTGCTCAATGATCTTGTGGATTATTGGCATCTTGATGCTGAGGTGTTCATGCTAGAGGGTCAATCACTGACCCCAACCATAGAGGATATCTACTTTCTAACTGGCCTCTCGAGAAGAGGGGAACTAGTCAGCTTGAGGACCTTTCCTCCAGGGTCATTCAACATCGAGGACTACATTAGGATGTACTATGAGGTCATCACTAAGAAGGTAGGTTCTCAGGTGGAAATCCACAAGTTCACCAACCTCTGTTTATGTGTGATCTTACTTTTTATCGAGCGGATTACTGGATCCGCAACACTTCATCAGGCCTCTCGGGCACATATGCATGGTGCCATCCAGTGCTTGGAGGCAACCATTTTTTACTAGAGTACTACCATGCTTGTATGCATGAAGAGACAACTTACAGAGTGTTGGCGGCATACCAAGAAGAAATTCAGGTTTGGTACTATCTTGTTCTCCCTCTTCTTTGAGAGGGTGCCCAGTCTTAGTCCAAGAGAGACAGTACGGGAGCATGTAGCCTCCTTCCCAGTAGTGAGTAGGTGGGTATATTTGTTTCCTAGATAGGGTGGAGGGAGGACTATAGAGGCCTTTGACGACAATTTTTTTGACTGGTGGGCACATCAAATCCTGGTGATCGAGGATTACCCATATGCAGGGATCAACTTCACCAGAGACCCATACATGCCTATGCCTCCCGACGAGGAGCATGGCGAGATATGTAACATATATTTTAAAGTTTATTTAATTTTCAATTTTCATATATATCCTTTTTATGTGTGTATAGATTACTGACTCATGAATCTATTATGTACATATGTGGGGCTTGTTCGACCAACAGACTTCACTAAGACTTGGCGTCATCCTTGACCTGAGGCAGGACCAACAACGACAAGAGGAATAGAAGCCACAGGAGGACCCCCAGTCGGAGAGGCTGACATAGTCTTGTGATGAGTGGAGCACAACCTCATTGCACTCACTCGTGTCATTCCTATGGTCTAGATTGAGGATTGCCCCCCTGATATGAAGCCACATGTAGTAGGGGTGCCTCAGACTTGGGTCCAACTGTTCCGGTGTCTTGTGAATGTCGTTGAACATTATAGCAGGGCCAATATGCCTCATCCTTAGATAGTATTGGACCATTGATGTGCCGAGCACACTTTTTGTACTTTATGTATTTTTTGAGGACATGAGCCCAACGATGTAGCCTGATGGATTTTGAGGATTTCATGCCCACCTATGTACTCATAACACTATTTTTTGGACATATATATATATATATGTGTGTGTGTGTGTGTGTATTTACATATTTCTTGTCTTATGGATGACATTTTTACAAATGTATTTACATGTGTATGTGTCTGCTTTTCTTTTTATATGTGAGCAACATGCCAATCTAAAACTTGATTAGCTAGAGTATCTGTTAGATGATTAAATCTCCTAGGAACATGGATATACGTAATGTAATCGAAAGATCGTTCTAAGAGATGTACCCTAAGGAATCATCGGTGCAGAGTGGGATCATAAACGCGATAAACCCCATTTAACCCCATCTAGGTAGACCCGGAGGCAGGAAATGCCATGTGACAAAGCATCATGAAGCAATTTTATCACTGCGGCGTATTCATCAACATTGTTTGTAGCATTGCCTAGACAAATACCTCCAGAAGATAGCAACTAGCTTCTAGGTGTGAAAATCACCCAAGATGAGGAAGCAAGCCTCCGAGTGTGTCGGATAGTGTCGTCCGTGAACCAAAAATAAACCTTCGATTCACTTGAAATCTACCACAATGAAAAAGAAGACACAAATAACTACACGTCCACAAAACAAAAAGACAAAAATGTATAAGAGACTATACATATATACAAGAATTCACCCAGGTGACCAACCTAAGAGTAGTACTTCTTAAAGCAGAGCCCATTTCTAGGCTCCGCCAAGGCATTTCCCTCAAAATCAACCAGATGGTAACCTCCCTTATCTAAGACCTCTTTCGTAATGAACGGTATGAATGACATGGGTTTGAACTTTCCTACCCCGAGGGGATATTTGTCTTGATCATAGACCGGGACAAGATTGCCTTTGGAGAAAATCCAAGGATGAATAGACTGGTCATACTTACACTTCACTCATTGCTTATGAGCGTCATTGGCTAAGGATGAATCATGACATTTCTCATTAAGATGCTTGATATATAGAAGGCGTTCCTCAAGCGATGAAGTATCTGGCAGTAATTCGACTGCCAAATTTAAAGAAAGAATATGACATTCAATAGGTAGGATTGCTTCCATCCCGTATATGAGTTGAAAAGGTGAAAAACCGGTGGCAGTCTTCACAGACGTTCGATAGGCCCACAATGTTGAATATAACATCAAATGCCAATTCGACTTGGCAGAATTGATTGTCCGTTGAAGAATAGTGTTGAGAGACTTAATCACAATTTCAACCTAACTATTCGCTTGTGGGTAGTAAGGTGACAAATGTTCCTGTTTGAACCCGAGATTTGATGTTAATTCAATCATCATTTTTTTTGGAAGTGACTGCCATGATCAGTGAAAATCTCGTTTGGGATACCAAACCTTGCTACTATCTGATTAAAGATGAAAATATATGTTGTTTCTACATCATTTCTAAAGGTTGGTATAGTTTTGAACTACTTCATGAAGTAGTCTACTGTTACGATTATGTAACAATGCCCCCTGGCCGAAGCCAGGTGACATGTAGTAAAATCAATCCCCCACTTGGTGAAAGGACCATCAACAATGACTAGAAACATAGTGTTAACACATAAGATTGATCATGTAAAGGAGGATTTATGGTTTTCAGATCCTACAATTTAACCATTTCTCTCGGGATTATGTCATACCATTAACTAACGACCTCCTCAAATGTTCAAGCTATAATTGAGTTGGCACTGCGAACTGGCGCTGCTAACTAGTTAAGGAGAAGCGTTGTAGCTTGGATAGGTTACAGGCACTCACATTCGGACTTATCAACATCCACAACAAAATTAGGGCCATCAGGTACTCCATGAGGTTTTGCATCTTGTTTGAAGGTCAAGAAAGTGGTTTTGGATGTTTTTTCCTTTTGGCGTTGCAAACTCATTTCTTGTAGCAACTGATTTTACATATTTGATCATAAATCCAAAACGGTGATGTGGATTTTTCTGAAATTGTTTGTGGAGGATAATGATAGTGTCATTGACCTGTTATCCAAATTTCAGCCTAACCTAGTTTGTATTTCGATAGATATAATTAAAAAACTAGTGCGCTGCAAATTGGCGCTGCAAACTCTTTGTTTTGCATAGTTGTTGGATATTCACCTTGTTTGGAGGTTGCCACCTGCCAAGGAAGGTTCAAATGGTCTCCTAGGAGTTTGTTGGAAATGAGGGACATGTGTTCCATCTCCAGATCAATCGGGATGATTTTTTTCAAAAGGCATTTATCATCATAGACAAAATCCCAAAAAAATAGGAATTTGTTGGAATCTTTTGTAACAAGACTCCTAAATGGAGGAGGATCCTATGTAACTCCTTGATTTCGACTCCTTAGGTTAGATAGAGATTATTCACTATAAATGAAAGCATTTTTTTATGAGTAAAGGGTTGGATTCATGAGCCAAGAGAAGAGAGAGCTATAGGAGCAGTTTTAGTTGCTCATTTGTAAGCCTGAGGGCCTGTTTGTAATGACATTTTTTGCCATTAAAGATTCATGAGAGTTGTTATCAGATTGTGTTAAGAACCAAACATCAATATAGCATACAAAAACCTCTAGAAAAGTACTCAACGCCTTGAAAAAGAGATAATATCAGATAATAAGCCTCTTCGAGGGGGAAACCTCCTTTTACCCCACTTAAATGTTCAAG
>JASDQU010298602.1:0-14005 GCA_032191745.1 Picea mariana
GACCAATCCGCAAAAGGGGATTTGGTCCTTATTCAATTACCGACATGATTAATCCTCAATGGGGATTAATCCAATAACAATAATAATAATAATGACATGATTAATCCACAATGGGGATTTAATCCAATAACAAAATAATAATAAGAATGCTCTTCATAGTTACATTATTTCAACAAAAATAATGTTGGGTTAATAATACAATTGTTACAACACAAGAGACGACAACTGTGTATCCAATTCCACTTCTCAAATCAACCAATTAAACATGTCGAGCTATCAATTCAACTATCATCATAAATAATGCAACAACTATCTACCAATAATAAAAACCATTGCCAATGTTATTAACATAGACAAACCAATAATCACCACTGTCGACGTTATTCCACCAACTTATAACAGTCAATAATATACTCATGGATGATTTTAGGGGCTAAATTTCTTTCATGGGCTAATTTTCCATGGTTTTTGCAAAAATGAGATTCTCTATTTTAAAAATTATTCGCCCAAATTCTAGAGGATAAAATTATTTTACCTTAAAAATCGCCAAAATTTTATAAAAACTATATAAAATCCTTATAAATTTGAATATTTTTACAAAAATATCGCCAAACATTTATAGTTGGAATATGAATGATTAGTAAGATTCACCAAGGTTTCTACATTTTAAAACAAAATTCCATCCTTAAAATCATCCCTGAATATACCCCACTGGTTCATTATAAAAAGCAGGTTTTGAATAATCAAGGGTGGCTCTGTGGAACCAACATAGGGAGATTGGAGTCGAGCACCAACAAGATGTGAGAACCCTTTGAGAAAACACGGTTGGTACACAAGCCACATAATCAATAGCCTGAAAGACAGGGTGACAGCTCACCAGGTAGGAGAGATTATGGACAGAGGAGAAAAGGCTTCTTACTGGCCTGTAATAACACCGAGAACACACGGGGCATAACCCTCGTGGTTTTCCCCAATCAACCCGAATAATGTTGGTATAAAAACAATGCCATGAAATAGAAACCAACTCTAACGAAATCCCCTTGTCATAATAGCCATCATAACCAACTATGCAGACATCAATAACATGAACAAGCCCACAACCAGGTGAAACGATATGTAGTGACATAAGGTGGTTCAAAATCAAACCCAACAACCCCATAACAACAAATATGACTGGGTATGTTTACAAGAACTGTGTGGAGACGACCAGCAAGTCTGGACCGAATGAAACCCTTTAGCCAAAACCCATTAGAAAACATAGAACCTTCATGGCTTCCACCACACAAAATCATCAATAAAATCGTGACTTCACTATCCATTTTTTTTCATTTACAATGAATACACACAACCAACCATTCCAAAGAAATATCACAAGTTTACATAGTTGCCAGTCTCAATAAAATCATAGACCAATACATCACTGAGACAATATCTATTTCATAACCAGAGAGATTTCATGGATGGTGGAAAAGACATACCTGTAACCAAAAATCCTTAAAACCACGAGCTTGGTCGAGCAGTTCTTCCCTTGCCTAAAAATCGGAGCTTAACCACAATGAACAACAATTAAACAATAGCCAATTTAGGGTGATGACTAGTGGGAGAGGTATGGAGTGACATACAATAAATACACTTCGCTTCCATCCTTTACTCATTTAATTACTTAGTACACGCCAGCCAACCATCCATTAATTCATTCAGTTAATCTATGCATCGAAACTAGCATCCATTACTTGCCAAATGTGCCACCCCATATCACATTTAACCATTTCCAACCATACCATAATGCATATCAAATGTTCTTGCATATAACTCAATACATCGTATAACCACTATAATGGTTAGTTAGGACTAACACCATTTCTTTAATTTCAATGCATATAGTGTAGAATAGTAGCATAGTAGCATAATTTAGTTTCTTCCTTTTGGATTTTGTTCATATTGATTTTATCTTGTTTCAATTGCTCTTATTTGTTGTTACTAACATGTATCTTGTGCAGGTGTCACAAGTAATGAATCAAGGAGTCGATAACAAAGGTAACAATGGAATCATAAGCCTTCGTGACATGAAAATAGAGCCTAGAGCAACAGAACCAACACATAACATGCATTATCCATCATCCATTGGTCGTGAATAGAACCAACATTTGATCATCAATCATGATCAAACATGTAAGCAGTTTCAAACAACAACAGAGAATCAAATAGAACCCCATTTTATCTTCCAATCTACAAGGGGGTCCCACCTACTAGTATTATATATATTATTAGCTTAGAAATAATAGGCTCTTTGCAATACTTTGCGGGCAAAATCCTCATTGCGATATTTAATCGTCAACAAATTGGCGACTCCACAGGGAAATTTGTTTTCAACAGATTTAGAACTTAGAACACATGGTTACGCAGACCAAGAACAACAGATAAAAAAGATATAACCAGGAAGATTATGCAAGAAGGGGGAAGTGAGCAGATTTAATGGAAAAATGACTACGAATTTGGGAATAACTCATGAAAAATGTTAAGTATGAGGGGGGTTTACCACTGTGTGCATAATCATTCAACCAGAATATTCTCTTTACTTCAAGGAGAAAAATTATGGACTTGCTCTTTTAAATTCTCAAATGGATGAAGAAATGGAAAGTAGAGGTGAAAATAACCAATTTCTTTAAAAGACAGTAGTGAAAGCAACTAGAAAATTCAAGTGCTTTTAGAGGAAACATCGTAACTACTGTGTAAGCTTGATTGTTATTGACTAACAATATCTTGCAGGAGTGTCACTATGGAAGAACTGATCCAACATCTTATTCTTGAACAAAATCAACTAAAATATGAAAAAGCAATAAAAATCATGACAGAATTAAAATTTAAAACAGTAGAAATAAAATGGCAGAATGTAAAAGCAGTAGGAAAATGTTAAAAAAGGAAAGTAGAAATCAAACTATTGTCAAGTAAAAATGAAACAGTGGAGAAAATGAAAGTAGATCTAGAATACTAACATACAGAAAATCCAAACAACATTATAAATTTTCAAGTTGGTTCCATGTAATGTTTCCAGTGAGAACCATTAGTGTTGTAGGAAAATAATTGCTCCTGTAAATCTTTTAGAATGTAAGAATTAGTACCCAAAACAAAAGCAATTTCAAAAGGACCCAGCCATAGTTTTTGAAACTTTGAGGCAATTGCTAGTCCTTTGGAGTATATGATTAGATCATCAAGGTAAACATGAATAATCTTACTGATCAAATCGTTGAAAGTTCTTTGCATAGATCCTTTAAAAGTGGTACTTGTAATAGATAAACCAGAAGGCACGCATTCGTAAGTCAAGGTACCCCAATGAGTAATAAGGGTGGCTTTGTGTGCATCTGCCCCTTTTACCTTGATTCGATTGTAACTAAAAAAATTGTCAGGTGAGGGCCTCATCTGTGAGCTTACAACTTGTTGCAGAAACATTTCCATATCAGTGGGAGGGAAAGGATTTTTCATAATATCCTGATTGAATGTGCGATAATTAATGCAGAATCTAATATGGTCAGTAACCTTAAGAACATGAATCATTTTGGAAACCCATTCTGGGTAGTTGACCGGAAAAGTGATTCCAACCCTTAAGAAATTTTCCAACTTCCTTCGAATAGTTCTTTCCAATGCAGGGTTGGCAGGTCCTTGTTTTTGCCTACCTGGTTTCATGCCTACCTTGATCGGAATGAAATGTTGTATAAGACCAGGATCAAAACCATGAAGATCCTTGTAAGACCAAGCAAAAACATCTTGAAATTCACCAAGTAGCTTGGCAAACTTCATTTTCTCTTTATCGGAACATTGGGCACCTATTTTAACTTTGTTTGGAGACTCGGGTGTCCCAATGTTCAAGGAGATGGTTTAACCCACCTTCCTTTTTGAATCCTCTTCTTTTTGTTTCTCTTTATTTCCTACATCACTCGATGAAAACAAACTCTCTAAAGGAGTCAAGCCTTTAGGAATCTTGTTATCTTCTATGGATATAATTTCCTTGGGCTTAAAATGTTCATTTTGAATGAAAGCACAAATTCTCTCATCGTTAGGGAAGACCTACCAAGATTCTATGTTGTCAAGGATATGTGGAGAATATAGAGATTGAAAAGTACAATCAGGTCTATGTGGTAGAAGTTGTCGATCGTGAGAGGCTGCAAAAATCGCTAACCAATCATCTATTGAGTTCAATTCCCTCTTAACATGAGTGATGTTGAAAGATAATAAGTTTGAGATAAGTACCCAAACAATTTGGGTGTATCGTTTCATCAAATTGTTGCTAGGCGAGTATATCTTGCGTACAAGGTTCATAACAAGCTCGGAATCCCCCAAAACTGAAAGGTGACCACAACCAAGATTATAGGCGTTTTCAATGCCTAGTAATAAAGCTTCAAATTCAGTGACATTTTTCATGCAAGCAAACGCCAATCTATAAGAAAAGTTATGGATTTTTCCTACAGGAGAAATCAAGATAATGCCATCTTTATTACCTTCATTAGAACATGAACCATCAAAGTGCATGTGCCACATACCATCATCTAAATCAACTTGTTCCAAGGGAATTTTATCCTCCTCAGAAAATATGTAATACACTCCTAGGTCTTCTTCGATATAGTTTACATTAGGTTGTGGGGCACTTTCTATGTAAAGTGAAATTCTTCCCTCTCTAAGGACTATAATGTTTTTACCATTCCGAGGAATGAATAAATGTGTTCCATTGAGTGAGAGGTATCCACCCATTAAAGCTTTCTAATCTCTTACCAAGATGATTGATTAATTTCTTACTAGAATGTCAATTACCTGAATGCTAAGGGTTGTCCTTATTTCAAGGTGTGCGAACAAAACTAAGGTCACATCTTTAATCTTGCCTATGGTCGTTTGTTGTAGACTATTATAGGAGAGAATGCTTCTGGCGTTTTCATTTGTACAAGACAAGCCTAGCTCTTCCATAATAATCTTCAACATCACACTTGGGCCTGAAGCGCCATCAATGAGGCAAAAATGGGCGATCTTATCCATAATCTTTACAGAAATATAAAAAGGGGAATTTTTTACGGGGTATCTAAAGTTATGTACACCTAATTTATTTACAGAGGAATCCTCTTCATCCACCTCTTTAGAGAGGTTGGCTACAACGGAAGCCTTTCCTTCCATGAATTTTTTTATATGCCTTTGTTGTTCAGGGATGACAACCATGTCCAAAAGGGTGGCATCTGCTTTGATGCTAGCCAACTAATTCAGAATATTGTATTTGGAAGAGGGGAGAAGGGGAGTTGTTTCTTGACTGTCAGGAACCTTAGGAACCTGAACTGTAGCAGTTGGTGATGATGAGCTTGGGCTAGAATAATTGCGGGGAGGATCATATTTTCCTTTGGGAGCATAGGATTTGTTCCTAGTATTGATGATCATGACATCCCCCGGCTTTGCAAAATCTAGGACAACGATGGTAGTTTCTGGTCTTTTACCAAAGAACTTATCTCTGGCACTCTTCCTTACCTCACATGTGGCTTCCTCATGGTGTTCCTCACAAAAGTTACACCAACTTTTAGGTAATATAGCCTTAGGCTGAAAATTATTTTCAATTGGGTTTCTAAAGGGGGGTTCAGAAGAGGATGAAGCTCCAGGGGTTAGAGGGGAGACATTTTCCTTTCACTCATATGCTATCATCTGATTATTCATATCTTGTACTAGCTGTAAGAGGGTGGATATGTATGTCTGTTTTACTGATTCTCCCTGGGGAAGACCTGTTCTTTTGAGTTGTTCTTCATACTCTAAACAAGTATGCAGAGAGGAACCAAGGTTATCAATGGCTTTTTCCTCAGGCCTATGATGATAGGGGGAAGGTAATGCATTGTAATAATGCATGAAAGTGACTTGGTTTTGAGGTCAAATGAGTTCAGGGATTTGATTGTATGACTTAGTGAAATGCAAGTTGAAGGACTTGATGGTCTCACCATTGTTGGCCCTTGACCAAGTTTAAGAATACTTGGGCATACTTGACCACTTTTGGGACTGTGACAACTTGCCAAGGAAGGAGCGTAATACGAAGCAGAAAATAAGGAAGCAAGACCTATTTTGGGGTCCATTTTAGGGTTTTGGGTTGATGTAACGAGAAAGGGATGTCGTCCCATGGGTTTACCCACGTTTAGGCCCATTTTGTAATCTATAAATAGGCAATGTAGATAGTAAGATAAGAAAGAGATAGTAATGTAGTACATCTATGTGATGTATGAATAAAATCTTAGTGCTAGTAATTGGATCTGTGTGATTAGATGTATCTTAGAGTGCTTTGTGCATGAGATCGGAAAGCTAAGTGCAAGTTATTATAGTCTGATGCTGAAGAGCAAGGAAGAAGGATCTAGCAAGCTATGCAGATATTTTGTCATGTGCAAAGTAAGGGTCATTAGAGCTTTGTGTTGTAACTGCTTGACCGAGATAATATAAAGAAGAATTTGTGGATGTATCCCTAGGGTGGGGGTGAACCACGGTAACTGTGTGTATATTGTTTTGTGCTTCACTCTTATGTATTTATCTCTTTCTTGGCTAAGTGATTGATGTGATTAAGTATATCTAGTTATGCTTTGTGTTGTTGATGAATGAATGAACATTAGATCTGATATATGAGATGCTTAGTGCTTGATCTGTTGAATCTAACCGATATTTTTGTGGATAAGTACTTAATCATTCTTAGTATAATTATTCAATGTGATTCTTTGTTCCTTCTGCGAAGTATATTAATGAATGTATGTTAAAGAATAACTGATGCTAAGTGTGTTGTAAGAAAGATAGTCATAGATCTGTGTCCTAGCTAAGGTTGTAGACACCTGAGTTTTGCAACCACCCCTGTCTCTACCTCGGGTGAGACTTCATATACTTCGCAGGTGTTTCCAAAAGGGCCGGTAGTTAGGGCTTTGTTGGTGCACTCTTGAGCATCCAACCCTGGGTCTGCCCTTGTGCCAACAAATGGTTCTGTTGTCGGTACCTGAAACTGTGATTGTTGGGAAATGAAGAAGGATAAGATTTGCGTGAAGTAATCTCTGTGCGTATATATGTTGCTCTAGGGCGCAGTGTTTTGTTTGACCTGTGAAGCTTTGTGCCAAGAAAAGAGGTCAAATCTGAAGAAAGAGAGGTCAGATCTGAAGAAAAGAAGTCAGAATTGTGAAGAAAAAGGTAATATCTGTAAACTCTATGCCTTGATAAAGGTAAGAATAGTTAAAAGTCTTAGATCTGGAAGCTTTGTGCTCTACAGAAGTAAGATAAGTGTTTTTTTTTATTTTTATTTTTTCTAAAGCATGGATCTAGGTATGTTTGATAGATTATGTCCTAGCTTCAAAACTAGGGCATTAATAGATGAAAGAAATCTTGATATGAATAGATCTGATAAATATAGTGATAGATATGTTATACCTATGCATCAAAAGAATGTCTGGACTAAAAAGTGGATGCAGGATCCTAGAAAAAAAAATTTGCAGGCTAGCCACCATGATCCTGGTGCACAGTACAGAAGAAGTTGGGGAACATCTAAATGAACGAGAGGATTAACCCTCTGTTATAGTTGCAGATGACCGGGACATCTTGCTAAAGAATGACCTGGGAAAAGACCTAGTTGCCTCTGTTGTAAGGCTATGGAACATGAAGTATTGGATTTCCCTAGAATGATTTATATGCTTGAGAAGTTGAATATGGAACAAGCAAACCCTATGGGAGATCAAGAGACCAAGATTATAGCAGAAACCTAGAATTAATCATAAAAGATATTGCTATAGATGAAAGATACCTTGAATGACCACTGACATGTTAGGCTATTAGAGATCTTCAAAGAAAAGGAGAAAATTGAAGCAAGAGTAGGGGACTTTGACATTGACTCTACTTTTGATGAAGAAGCACAAGTGAACATTATGCCAGAAAGAACTTGGGAAGCTATAGGGAAGCCTGCCATGATCCCTTCCCTAGGAGGAACAAGTTTCTTCAGAGGAAAGCTAGTAAACCTATGTGGAAGGCTCACCCGGATACCTATGACTGTCAATGGAACTTCGACAGAGGAATACTTTGAGATCATTAAATTTTTTGAAGACAACGCCCCATTTACCATGCTCATAGAAAAACCTTGGATTGATAGATAACATGCCAGACGAAGAGAAGAAGAGAAAGTTTTGGAACAGAAGAAGCAAGAGTTAAAATACTTTATGACTAGAAGGATCATGCACTTGATTGAAGAACAGAAGAGAAGATCACAGATATTTAATATTAGTACCTCTGAAGTCGAAGCTAAGAGAACACTTGAAGATCCGTAGAATATTGAGTTACCTACTTTTGATACAGAAGAAGTATTATCAAGGGAACCAAAGAAACATTTTCCATAGCGCGAAGTAACTAAGACCACAGAAGATAAACATCATAATGGTAAAAGAATTACTGAGACGAAGCTCACTGGGAAGAAGGCTAGGAAGTTAAGAAAGAAAAGGGATAATATTGTAAGGTTACAAGAGGTTCTAGAGGACACTTCGCAGCAAGAAGGATTGTAGAATTGGAGCTTCGTCGAGATATCAGAACAACGACATAGAATACTTCGCCATGACGAAGCAATATAGTCATTGGAACCGATATACCCATTCGAATGCCACTCCGAACGGATTGAAAAGCAATTATGGATTACCACTAGACCATTGGATAGCACCAGAATAGATAGAACAGAGTTAATGAAGGCCCCATGTCCATTGCAAGCAGACCGTTGCTGAGATTGCCTACTTAACCTGTCGTGCCATGCACCGAGAATACTTTTTTCTAACTGAGAATATGAGCATGAACCCTAAGATTTAATTACCCTGAGATCATTGCCTTACTATTCACTATCGTCTCTAAATTCCTTTTACACCCGAACCAGCTGACCCAAGTTTGTATGCTGAACAAGCTCAGCGTTGCTGAGAAAATTGTTGAAGAAGTTATAATTGATTTAATGGCTGAGAGAGTCATGTAAGAACGTGGAATGTCTACAGGTGTATAGGCATCATCCTCGGGTGTACTACCAGATTCCCCTTCCATTTCTCAAGTAGGACCATCCCGACCGCCTTCGAAAAGATGATCTAAGCTAGGAAATGACTTCGCCACTCAGAATATGATCCCAAGCATATTGCCTAAAAATATCCCAAGCATATTGCCTAAATATATCCCACCACTACCAGTTCTCAAGTATGGAGGCATCATCTTATCCATAAATGGAGTAATCTCCAAACTTTCTCGACCTTCTGATCTATGTAAAAGCATTTCGGTGTCCACGAAATTGAGGTACATGGACAAAGCTATATCTAGTGAGACTGGTAATTCAAGCAACATGGTAGATTTTCCTACGAGTAAGAAGGAAAGGGTAATTGCACATATATTAGAGACTAAATTTTACACAGAACCTGCTACAGACTCGAAATTGGAAGTCAAGATAAATCCCATTATGAGAGATCTAGTCATCAACAGGCGAGTTGTTCAGAAGAAATAGAGCAAGTGACAAAAGAAATAAACCATAGCTGAAACGACCGAAAGTGTTGGAGAGGATCAACCGGTCTGGTTAGATACTTTAAATGAGGAGATCGCTAAGCTGAAATGATTCCTCGAATAAGATTAAGTACATTTCAACAATTTTTGGACAGATGGTAGCAGAGGTAAGGGGCCCCAAAGATGATAGACCTGTTCTTAAATAGTTCCTTTAAAAATAGGATAAGTGTTATTTTAAATCATTCCCTTTTGTAACTTGTTTCTATTTTTATAAATATGTGGAAGTCCGAGCGTTTTCTAATTCTACAAATAATTTCTCTATATATACGTATTATCTCGAGGAAGAGAAAAGGGAAAAAAGAACCTACCCTCTGTGTAGGAAGACTTTTTTTGTAATTTTGGAATTAAAATGAATATATAAATGCAGAAGCGGATTTTGGACTGTTTATGACAAGATTCTAACTGGTGGTGATATGAATCTTGTTTTCTTTCATAGTATGTGTTTCTTGTAAGCTTAAATTTCACTCTCATCTGTCTGAATCGGAGAAATATAAAACCCAGAATTCATCTCTGAGATGCTCTCGGCTTAGCCATTTAGACTATATTTATTTCTTCTCAAACCAACTCTGAATTCATTTTAAATAATGCTCCGACGCGGTTGTGTGTTTCTTTTTCCTCTAATACTATGCAAATTTTCTATTAAACTCAGACTCATCACCTTAATTAGCCTTTCAAATGACTTCGCGTGCACAAACATTCAACCTGTACACCCATATTTATCGTGCGCAATACCACCACAAGGTAAATCGTGCTTCCACACACATATATCCACTATGTATTTCTTCTCTGTTACACCAATAACTTGCGCGCACTACTTTTGCGTTGCGCGCCAATATCCACTGTGCACAATTTTGGTTCTTACACTGATACCTGTTGTGCACAGTTTCTGTATCATGCACTGATATTCCACATGCATTTCTCTCTGTGAATTGCACCATGCCAACGTTCAATAATCCCCCACCGCACACAATAATATGTGTGCACCATTGAATACACTGTCGCGAGACAACTTATACTCATACTATGCGCGCAACAACCAAACTCCTCTGTGTTTTGCAATATTTCACACACCACGTGCACCATTACTATGTGTGTGCACATCACACAATGTTAAATTTAGCGTGCGCATCCGCACACAATACTCTTCCGCGCAGCGCCAGAATTTACCGTGTGCACCTGCACGACAACATTTTCCGCATGGTGCCAAAATTTACTGCCCGTGCCTGCATGCCAATATTTTTCGCGTGATGCCAAATTTAACATGGATGCTCTATGACTTGAAATTTGGCCACTTCAAAATTAATCTTTTGTGAATATTCTCTTCAACTGAACCTTTCCGGCCCATCCAGGCTCAGTGTTGGGACTGGATCTCTGATACCATATTGTAACGTCCCCGACCACCCATGGTCGAGCCACGCTACATGAGGGAACACTTTCATTCTCTCATTGCGGAACATGTTGTAACATAGCCAGTATTCAACTGAGCTATGCCACATAAAATTTTCTCTTCAAGCTACATGCAATTAAAACATATACATACAACACTCTTGCGGAAGATTTACATATAAAACATAAACAAACAATTACATTCTGTAAATATATGATTTCATACTAAAATAATAGTAAACACAGACATCCATCATATACAGGGAAATACCCATAAACATATAGACAGTTATAATCACACATATGGTAAACCCATAAAATAGGCACATAAATAACAATGCAACATGTAAATTTATCACACAATTGGTACTTATCTTGGTAAGAATGTCACCAACTACATTCAAACCATCCACGAACCTCCCAGCCTTAGACTACACTGTTCATCACTCTCAACAATGAGTCACCCCCAAGCTGGGACTAAACTCCACTAGGGTAAAGGGATTCCTAACCAGGCTAAAGGCTCATAGACAACATAAAAGACTATGTCAGGGTGCTCACTCAACTAACATCCTACAACCCCTCATTCCCCACATGCATGTCCCACCCAGGAAGTGTGCCCCTTCTCTGCTCAACAGTCCTTCGACTTCCCCACATCCTTTCCAGGCTTCAGCAACAGGCCGGACAAGAAGTCTTAGAGCACTGTAGCTATAGTTTAGCACCTTCAGGAAATCAATTCCCATCAATTCTCTCACTCAGAGAATTTCTCACAGGCCTGACAACCTGCCTCTTCTATATCCCATGGGCCTGACAACCCGCTTCTTCAATCCTGCTCCCAAGCTAACAACTACCCAACAGATCTGGCTATGGATACGGATCTGGTACAATGAAATGAATATCTGAAGGATAACTGACTGCGTGAGTGAAAAATGGTGATGGAATCATGGTTGAATGATCGAAGGAATCATGGGAGACATGATGGTAACAATGATGGGGGGCATCCAAAATGAACTAAGTCCCAACGATATGTATGCATGTCCTCGACTTGACACTTGTCATGTTGGAAACTACTTTGGTCCACTTGTCCCCAACTTTAGAACTTAGGATAAAATAATTATCCATACTTTATGTTTTCAGAAATATTAATATAATATTCCTTTTTGGCTTAAGCTCTCTAGCTTAGCCCTTTCCCTTAACTTTTGGCCCTCCCTTTCCCTAACTGGTGGAGTTTAGTCCCCCATCTCTTTTATCGTGGTCGGTCTGCGTGGAACAATGTATTTTATATTAATCATGAGACATATACAAAGTAGGTGCACTGGCCTTTAACATCTAGGCGCTCTGGCCTAATTCCAAAACATAAGCATCCCAACTTATAATAATTGGCTCACCAGCCTATAACACATATCATATACACAAAGGTTCACTGACCTCAATATTGCGCGCACTTTAGTTACTGCGCGCAGTATCCGGGAATGTGCACACTACATCATTTTACTGTGTAGTACATGCGCGCACTATGCCATGAAAGGTGCATTACAAAATGATTTCAAAACAACTCACCAGCCTATAACACATATCATATACACAAAGGCTCGCTGACCTCAATATTGCGCGCACTTTAGTTACTACGCGCAGTATCCAGGAATGTGAACACTACATCATTTTACTGCGTAGTACATGCACGCTCTATGCCATGAAAGGTGCATTACAAAATGATGTCAAAAAATCTCACCAGCTTAAGTACACTTGCATTACATTTAAAATTGGGTTCGACCGAGGGATATTACACCTCCAAAGTCCCGAAGCTCAAAAGGCTTAGTTCCCTTTTTGTGTAGTGTAGGGTTCCAGGGTCTTGGTCATATGGGACTTTTGCAAGCCTTAAGGGCTACACTCTTAAATCTTATCCAATATTTGGTTATGGCCACGGACATGAACCTGCGGTCACTTGGGAAAATGGTTTGAAGGAAGAGCCCCTCGTCTATATAATTTGAATTTTGCAATCAGGAAAAGGTAATTTTGAGGGATCAACAGAACTTGAGTAGTCTCATAGAGTATCTCATGACTCTATATCTGTGGATTTGGTCCTTGGGAAATCCATTGAGGATTTTCCAACCAACACAGGGGCCAAAGTCTTATGTCCCCAAATTCAGTTAAAATCCCATTGCTAGTGATTCTCCTTTTCTAAACGAAGGTAGGAAAACACCATCTACAAAATATGATATTCACGCTTTACTTCAAATTTCCCAGGCCGCTAGGCCATCAAAGCCACACATTCTATCACTCAAACAATATAACATATTTTTCCATTATCTAACTCAAGAAGATTCATATTAGAACAAAACAATCAAGTCTATATGAAGCTCAGAGTCATACTTATCTAAAGTTTGGAATTAGTTGGCAACTGCTGAAAGGGGTGCTCTTTTCCATCCAACCATAGGTAGAGTTTTCTCTCTGAGTATTCCTCAACTGGACACCCTCTAGCTAGATCATGATGCCATGAGATAGATGAAGTTTTCCTTTTTTCTCAGCTACAACAAGGGACAAAGGTTACTCTCCTTTTTCCCACAGGGCCATGGCAGATCAATTTTCTATCCATCAATAAAAGGAGCTTATTGTGACTTCTCACTCAATCACTGTATCTCCGTTTATCAACTCGATTAGAAAACATTGTCCAAGTGCTCCTGTACCCAAAAAAGCATATATTTGTTAGTTCTCCTCGGGAACAGAGAGCCTCGCATGCTCTTCTTTTTCTGGAGTGGTCTCTCGACCCAATCATGTGTATCTTCCTCTCTCTTCCCACAATTTTCCTGACTTTTCTTGCATTTTCTAGCAAGATTGTGTGGGTCAGATCAAGAAGTTTCCAGACGGGTACTCTTCCCATCTCCTCATTTACTCTTGAGGAAGACTTCCCATCTACCAACTTTACTGGAAATTAAATTTCCTAGGTTAGAAGATTGTTCTGGGTCTGAGCAATTTATATCCAACAGCGTACTGGTCTGGCAAGGTCATCTCAACCATCACTGGTTCCCCTCACCATCCCCTCTCATGCATCATGATCCATACTAGCCAC